>MU226911.1:1525167-1573114 GCA_018584345.1 Thuja plicata
CTGAGCACCTTGCATTTTGAAAGGATCTTGCATATTGAGAGGGAGCTTTATATATGGGCTCACTTGTACCAATTGTCTAAGTTATAAACTCCTTCCTTATTTTGGTTATATGCATTGACATATTTCTATCATGGATTCATTTACATCTGATTACTTTATTTGTGTATGAGTGGCATCATACACAACTATTTTGGATATTTGACTTACTTTATGTTTGTTACTTTACTTTGGCTGCATATTGGCATATTTTTTGTATTTGTATATTCTATGTATGAATGGATCATACTTCTCATTGGTATACATTATATTAGCAACACTACTTCACATTGAGTAATGTCTCATGTTGCATTACATTGGTTTACTTTTGCATATATGTGAACATGCTTCCTATATTAGAGAATTACATTTGGATATGTACATTGGTTATGCATATATGGATTCATGTTCTCATGTATTTTTGGATATTCTTATGAGGATAAGATTTAATTTTTTGATATTCTTATGTGGATAAGATTTAATTTCGGTTATTCTTATGCTTATGTGGATTCATAAGATAAGATTTTGCTTATATCATTCATTCAATTATTCATTTGATTACACTTATGCTCATGGCTAAGTTGTTCTTATGAATTGGAGATTTAGACAATATCATGGATTTGATATTCTTCCCATGGATCAGGGATCCGTTGTTGAGCATTTGGTGGACATCATGGACTTGATGTCGCGAGACCATTGCTCTGAGCATTTGGTGAATATCATGGACTTGATATTCGTTAGATCAATGCTCATGATATCATGGACTTGATATCTCGTGGATCAGGGATCCACATCTGAGTAGTTGGTGGACATCATGGACTTGATGTCGATAGACCATTACTCCGAGCAATTGGTGAATATCATGGACTTGATATTCGTTAGACCAATGCTCTAAGCATCATGGACTTGATGTTATTTTGGACACTTAAGTCAAGTTGACTTGTGGTTGGTAAATATCATGGACTTGATGTTACTTTGAATATCATGGACTTGATATTCTATCTCTCGAGTCGTGGAGACTCGTGGATCTAGGAAATCCACATCCGGTTGGTAAGTATCATATGACTTGATGTTACCATGGAAAGATGATTCTCATATGGATATGAGATAAATGGTTAGGAATGATGAAGAACATGTGTTCTCATCATATCTGGTAGATAGAGACCTACCTTCATAGATGTGAGATCTATGGCGTCATTGGATAAGGAATCCATTTTGGTTATGTTTTGTGATGAAAGATCTATGAGTTGATCTTTGCCCCAAGTCCAAGAGGGAGTGTTGATATTATGGCCTTTATGGCAATAGATCAACCATCTTGAACTAATTAAAGGCAATAATAATAATAATAAATATATATATCCTTTTATTATTGTAAATGATATAAATAATAATAATAAATATAAGTAATATTTATTATTTATTGTTTGATCAATTTGCATAAATAAGTTTATATTTAATTTGTACTTGGGAGGGCCCAAGTCGGCCACCTTGAGGTGGTGGAGTTTATCTCCAAAATCTCATATATATAATGATTCGATCCTTGAGGAGAAAGGCATCAAAAGCATAACATGCGATTCTCCCTCAAGGATCTCAAGTCTGCAATTTTCTTCTTCATTCTAGGAGTTTGAAATATACATTTAAGGCTGCCATTAAAGTGTGATTGGATCAGCGTTTTGGAGCATCCAAGAGTGATATCTATCAAGTATCTTAGGATCGTATTCATCCTCTAAGCTGGAGCGAAGTCTTGCTTTTTGTATGAGCGAACTTAATCAGCCATAATAGAGCAAATATTATCGTGTATGGTCTGCGAATATATCAGTCATATAATCATGCGTTGGGAAATATTCGAATTGTGAAGGGCAAACCTTGAGGGTTGCGGATATATATATAAAGTGTAGATATACATCTCACTTTAAAGTGCAACTTTGGACCAGCATTAATGATCTCAAGGGTTGCGATATTTGTTCAATGATATCGAGGGTTTGATCAGAAAATCGTACTTACTCATATGATTCAAATCTACAAGTGCGAAGTACATATAATTCACTCACTTGGAGCAATCAGATCCAATTGCATATTTGAGAAGAATGTATTAGGCGGCTAATTAAAGGGGCTATCTTCGAGTACCTCAAGTTGCAGATCAGAAGTTATTTCCGGGTATTATCTTATTTGCTTCTGTGCTTATTTTATTTCCTGTGCTTAGTTTAATTGAAAGATCTCTATAGTTTGTAATATGTATATTCCTTGCCCTAAATCTGAAAAATATTAACACTAACAATCATCATTCTCGAAGTTGGTGCACAATGAGTCTTTTGAGTTTTATGTTGCTGCTTGTGGTTATTGTAATGGTTTCTTACTTGTCCTGGGTTGCAAAATCTGACTTTCACCATTTGCTATTTAATAATTAATAACACAAACCTAGCTTTTTGCAATCGACGCCCTAGCTTTTGTACCAACGATTTCTAAAGCAACCAATGTACGACAAGGCAATGATGGCGACCAAGGCAACCCTCTTTACCGTAGCAGTGGTAGGATGTTTTGATCTCCATATGACAGGATGGAAGGATCGTTCAGATTGGGGAACTTGTACTGTTTGGCTAGGTGTTTTGGCCCATACAATGACTAAGCAATGAAGATCTCGTATGGCAATGATAGCCTGTACGCCCTTGTGCTTATTTCGTACGATGACAACAAAACTTCCCTTTTGTATGGTGAATGAACTCTATACGACAATCGACAGTAAACTCTTGAGTCTTCATACACCACAACTTTGTACGAAAACAATATTCTGCACAACAAGGAATGAATACTTCCACACGGCTATGGCAGCAATAAACAAGGACTTTCGTAAAGTGATGGTAGCAATGAATGAGAACTCCTGTACGACGGTGTCTCGTATGATGAACCAAGGGAACTTTCTTCGTATGGCAATGCCCACGGGGTTCCATACGACGATGCAAAGGCACCTCCATGTGGTGAAAGGGTTTTGTATGGGAGAGAACAAAATTCATGCAGTGGGGAATGGTAGCATTATGACAGATTGTTTGAATTTCTGAGTAAGCCAGATGCTTGCAAGGGAAACTTGTGTGACCCACTTCCACAACTATTGCAAATATTTCAGTACCATGTGACCATTACCTTTCATAACTTTGCCAAGGGTTCTGTATGAAGCTTTTATTTTTAATTGACTTTATACTTATTAAGATGACTCCTCATGTCTAATTTATTAATACTTCTCATGACCTCTTTAATGATATTCCCCAACTCAAACATTTTAATAGAGTGCCTTTTTCTTTTTATTTTCCGCATTTTGAATTTTTGAAATTTTAATTTTCTAGCTCCCATCCTTTGAAATATTGCTTTAATTTTGCTTCATGGTGGGCTTTTAGATTCCTCGACGATTCTCTATAATTGGTGTCACCTTTCACTTTGTTCCTTGATTTGGAGGAATCTTTTTAGTGATACTTCTCCTTCTCTCTCTTCTCGAGTATGCTAAGTACGTCTTCTTCTATCTTTGTTTGGCAGAAGGGACAAATTGTTGGAATTGTTGGAGGTACAACGTCTGCTTGTGTCACGCTCTTCCTCCTTCCTCTACTACCTTTCCTTGTACCAATGTAGTGTTTGTTGTCGACGTTGTTCTCGGTCTTTGTCATCCCAAAGATCTTGAAGGGTTATTGGTTATGTGCGAGCAATCTCGACAACTTTGGAGATGCTCAATATCTGCGTTCACACTTAACCTTTCTCAGACATTGCTCTCAAGGACCCCTCGGTGGAAGGCTTCCCTGCGAACATACGAGTTGACGGAAACTTCCCACAATTATATAAGGTCTTGTGTCAACTCTTCCTCAGCGGTATTTTCTTTTTTGGATTTATAGATTCCTGCCATATTGTTTGCCACTATTGTCTTGCACAGTTTAGATCTCTAGGCTTTGTATGGCAATGACGATAAAATGTTGACTCTTGAAGGTACTAATTTGATTACGCAAAGTAAACAATGTACCAAAACATTACCATAAACAATACCAGAAAGAAAGTACATTCACAATAACATGACAAAAAGATATTATCTTTTATTTCCAAAGTGTAATGTATACAACATGACAATGCCACCTTTTGAGGGAAAAGTAATTACATATATAGAGCCAGATGGTTGGTTGAGTACCAACCGTCAGCAACCACCTGCAACCACTCAGAAATAATTACCATTACACAACCAATTAATTATTTACTAACAACTATGTGTATTTCCAACTGCAGCAACACTGCCGTCTACAATGAATTGCATGTATTTTAAGAAATCCTCACTTTGAAGATAGGTAGGAAGGTGATGTAGATAAATCTCAAAATGGATGGTTGCCTAGTTAGCTTGGGAGTATGTTATATTGGGGGTCATACCCTTTTGAGGGTTACACGATAACTTGACGGAGCTCTATGAGTGTAGATCAGTGTGCATCATTTTTTCAATGGTAATTCAGGAACTTGGCAATTCAGCTCGGGAGCTACATTTTTTACGAAGGTTCAAGGCAGCTTGATGGAGTTCTAACTGGTGTATGGTCTGTTTTCAAAGAAAAGCTTTTGAAGAATGGAAAATATATGGTCAAAGTGTTTTAGTTTGGTATGCTTATGTTAGTTTGCCTTGTTTTTTACTGAAGTAAGCATTAAGGGGGCAGGGGGTATTAGAATCATATTAGATTATTAGAAGATGAGATTTATAGTTGCAATAAAGTCACCTTAGTGACAAGTGTTATTTTCTGTTTTCTTAGTTTGCTATCTTTAGGATTAAGTCGTGTCATGTTTATCAGTTTGCATGGTTTCATCCTTTAAGCTCTATATAAGGAGATGAACCTCTTGGAAATCAGTATCCATTTAATCAATAGAATATTAAAATATTTCATTCCATTAATTTTTACAATATAAGTAAGGTCAAAATCCTCAACATAATGCCACCTTAAGCCTGTAATTTAGTTCTCCAGTGGCTTGTGCCCCATGGACACAGGATGCATTCCCTTTTGCTCAATTGGACATAGCAACAACTCTGCCCAATGGCTGTGTAATACTGTGGTGGGTGAATTTACACCTGGAGCCCTTGCTGTGAATTAACATCTGAGTCTGCAATGACACTGTTAACACATCAAGTGCCTAATGCTTGAAAAAAAGACTAAACAAAAATCAAACGAATAACAGCCTCCATTTCTTTCATTCTATGGATTGACACCATGATTCTTCCTATTTTTTGACACAATGATTATTCCTATTTTGAATGGACAGTATATGAGAATAGTGATGGGTGTCAATTGGTGAGGAATCCTACAATTTCAAATTGCTCATTGTTTTTATGTGTAACAATATACCTCCTTGAAAAGTAAAAAACGATGATATAGAAATCATTGGATTTCCATGCAGTGCTTAATAGGAATATTAGAGAGCATGACCAAATCGGAAATCGTCCGCAGCCAAGCATTTCTGACATTCATAGCTACTCTATCATTAGAGTCATCAATGCAACATTGTACTTTTTCAGCCACAATCATGATAATATGTAATTTTTTATTTCTGACATCAATCCTTTGAGATTTTATGCCTTTTTAAGTTTCTTCTGTCGAGTTCAATTTATGTTTAATTCTAGACACCAGCTCTCAGTCCTTGGGGGTGACTTCTTTTATCATTAGAGAAATGGTTGTAAATGCATAAAATGGTTTCTGATCAAAATCTTGTACATGGTTGCTTTGTTGCAGTCAGGACTCTATTTGCTTGTGGTCCTTACCAATATTTATTTTTATCTAAGGGATGGTAAAGAAACTGTGGACTTTATATTGGTCTAGTTGAGGGGGGCCATTGATCTTTGGACATTGGATGTGATGCAGCTTGTGGATAAAAAAATGTGCTTAACAGGTTTTCAGTATGGTCAGTATCGAGAGTTTCAAACCTTAGCTCCATGTGAGATTAGGCAAAGGTTGGGAAAACCTTTTGTGGGTTATTTCGAAGTTGTGGTTCCTTGTCAAAACAAAAAAATGGAGCCTAATTATTTGATCTCTTCAATTAACCATTGTATACAGGAGTCCCATGAGAAGTAAATGTTTCAACTTGCATATATATTTTACTATAGTGCTATCACCACTATGACTGTTTTTATTCGTCGAATAGATTTGTGCAATGTCATCTATTTCATGTATTCTTAGAAGATCCATTTTTACTATTCTGAATTTATAATGAAACATGTAGTTTTAGGCAATGCTATGACAACATTCTAATTATTTCTCATTAGATTTCTAATACTTAATAAATAGTGTGTAATTCTCTATGCCGATTTGATCTCAATAAAAGTAACATCCTTTGTTTTGCAGTACTATATCTTCATGTATGTGGATGCACCGAGTTATCAAATCTTGAAGAACTTGAACATTATTAGTACTGGAGTATTGTATCGCATTATTTTGAGGAGAAAGTAAGGACTTCTCTCTTGACTTTCTATGCTCCAAAATTTTAACTACAGAATGAAATGGTGATAGAAATAAATAAATCAAAAATATCTTTGTTTCAGTTCAATGTTTGCTTCCGCACTTTGCATATCTGCTTTTTATATTTATTTCAATATCATAATTACAATTCACTTTTTAATATTATGTTATATAGTAGTTGTTTCCTTTCTGGTTTGTTCCTACAGTCTTCTGTTATCTGCTGAGCATTATTGTTCTTTATTCTGTATTTATTCTCTACTTGTTTCTTTTTGTGGAACCAGGATTTATCCAAATTAATCTGATGTTCTGATGCTTTCCTTGGTGTCATTGAAACCCACATTGTTTTTTGGGGAATTGATAGAAAAGCAGCGCACCTCGTTATTTCTCACTTAGCTAATATCATTGCCATCCAAATAGATGAAACGTTTGCATATTTTCCATGAATAGAAACATTGTCATTCTCAAGGATATCTTAATCCCATTTTTTCTGATCTGAATGTTTTTTAAAATTAATCTCCATTCTATTTCACATCCTGGAATTCTTATGCAAAGCTCTAATCTATGAGCATTGAGAACCACATCTGTGTATGAACATTCAAAAATCATGGTTTGCCCAAAACTATAAATAAGCTTTCATCAAGATTCCTACATACTGCTTTATTTCTTTATGCTGGTGATTACTAGCATTTAGGCGTGACACCATTGATGGAAGGGTTATGGGAGATTTTGGAACTTTGGAAATTGTGATTGATCTTGTTCTTGAATACGTTCTTGTTTGAATTTTTCACTCTCCTTGGTTTTATGGTGCATCAGCGGGATAGTTATCACAGTCCACAAGTGAGTTCTAGAATAAATTTGAAACCTGAAAGAATTTTTTGTAGCCAAAGTCCAGAGTCAAAAAGGGTTGCCTTGTGATACTATTTGCAATTTAAACTTAAAGTTAATGGCCTATAAAATTTGATGTACTCGCTGTTTTTTGGGTTCGAAAGTTTTATTTTTCTTATTTTTAACAGAATAGAAACATTGTCATTCTCAAGGTTATCTTAATCCCATTTTTTCTGATCTGAATGTTTTTTTAAATTAATCTCCGTTCTATTTCACATCCTGGAATTCTTATGCAAAGCTCTAATCTATGAGCATTGAAAACCACATCTGTGTATGAACATTCAAAAATCATGGTTTGCCCAAAACTATAAATAATTTCATCAAGATTCCTACATACTGCTTTATTTTTTTATGCTGGTGATTACTAGCATTTAGGCCTGACACCATTGATGGAAGGGTTATGGGAACTTTGGAAATTGTGATTGATCTTGTTCTTGAATACGTTCTTGTTTGAATTTTTCACTCTCCTTGTTTTTATGGTGCATCAGCGGGATAGTTATCACAGTCCACAAGTGAGTTCTAGAATAAATTTGAAACCTGAAAGAATTCTTTGTAGCCAAAGTCCAGAGTCAAAAAGGGTTGCCTTGTGATACTATTTGCAATTTAAACTTAAAGTTAATGGCCTATAAAATTTGATGTACCCTCGCTGTTTTTTGGGTTCAAAAGTTTTCTTTTTCTTATTTTTAACAGAATATGAGTTATGGAAGGAGCCTACTAAGATGAAAAGGTGAAATGTTTATCCTTATATGATCACAAGGTCCAGCCATGTTGGATTGATCAGAACACTAACATGATTAGTGTAGGGTTTTTTTCATTGCTTCATACCCAACAGGTTTAGTGATCCACAGCAGGTCTGGGAGTTGCAAGGATCGCAACATGGAGATTGATTGTCAGATTAGTTTACTCAATTAACCAACATGTTAAATTCAACATGCAAAGAAAATTTAAAGAAGGTTGAAAGTACCACTACATATTCAGTTGCAATGAGATTTAACCTATAGCTCCTGTTCATTTTGAACACGGTAAGATATATTATTGCAATGTTGGACTGAGATACAATGCTGTATATTCTGCGAGGCTAGTCCAGAGATGAAATATCTGGTGTGAGGATGATTACACATTTGAATTCTAACCATTGTCCAATCTGATGAGTAGTCAGATTATGATTGTAGAACATTTGATCAGTTACAGTCAAGTTCAGTTCCTTAACCAGTTAGTTTTCAAAGTACTTCAAACCGATTCCATTTCCTTAACTGACTTTTGTTGTAGATGTTGATGTGTTGATTGATTTGCTATCAAAGATGCATATCAGACTATTAATTTTAGTGTGACCTGCATCCATACCCACACCCACCCGCACATGCATACGAACACCCGCACACATGCAGACAGACATAGACGGCCTAATATTATTAATAAAATGCATTATAGCTTTTTAATTGTGGCCCCATATATGCCAGTGACCTTGATGTATCCATGACAGCCATAAGGGAGGAGATGTGTCCCTGTGGAACAGTAGTACTAAACAGTCCTAAATACCAAAAGAATGATGATGTTCAGACAAGAAATGTCTTCATAGCCAGTAAAGAATGTAAAAGCCTGCACAAGCCATCCCCTTCCATTTCATTGGTGATCAAAAAAGTAAAAATCATTAGAATTTAAGATCATTTCTCTTCGTGGTGGCATTGCATTGAAAGCTACATTTGTAAGCACCAGTGCAGTTCTTTGAAATCCTGCATTGAAGAATACTAGCCTAGACAACATAATGTTGCTACAGATATTTTTCATTCTTTCTTCCTTTAATCCTTCTGAATGGTCCTTCTGAATGGTTTTTGAAATCTCGCATTGTATTCCACTTTATGTTATAGCTCTTTAGCTTTCATTTGTTTTTATTGAACTCTTACATTGCTTAATGGGGGATCCCAGCCCTGACGTCGCAATGACATCTTGGGCATGTTTTAACTGTGACCTTGAACTTGATAATTCGTCCATAATTCCTTTGAAAGTGTGATTAGTACCTTGTTCATTTCCCCTCATAAAAGCCTGTCAGGAAACTGTCTGCAGTCTTACAGTTGAAGAATTGTTCGAACACAGAACCGTATATTATGTTTATTGATTCTTGTCAGCTCTATTTTTATTGGAGGAGTCCCTTTTGCTATCTATTCCGTGCAGGAATGTTCTAACATGTTATATCTATACAAATCAAGGAAACTGTATCAATTGCTGTTCTCTGTAAGTGTTTAGAAATAAACCTGTTTTGCTAGTTCAAAGGACAATGGAAATTGCCAATTTTGGGCGAGTATTTTCTTTTTTTCATGAAGAGCTTCAGAATCTGAAGAGTTTCCTGTTTAGGTGTTGCGGAATAGTTGAAGACAACTCTTTCACCCTCACAGGTGTTGTGGAATAGTTAATCGGCCCTATGAGATTTTTCAGATGTAGAAAATTCAAAGGTTTTAAAAAATCTGTATTAATTTAACTTTGTACAGTTTATATGTAGCCAGCCTCCATTATCCCCAAATTTAGGAAATCGTTATGTCGTCTCTAGAAACCCATCCCCCCGTGCAGAGAACTTGAAAAAACACTGACTACAATTAAATGTTATGTTTGGTATTTTGGTCTCGGAGAGTAAACTCGTATCTCTTATTTCTTTTGACAGCGGTAGTTCTTTTCTGGCCTTTATGCCTTTGTTGTGCAAACACAGTGATTTGGTGGCCCATTCTATTGTCCTTGTTTCACAAATATGTTAAAATATCTTATATGATGGCTTTATTTCTTTTTGTGAAGGGATATGGAGCATAAGGTATCTGTTTAATAGTTTACTAAATTCTAATTAGATATATCTTGTTAATTTCCCACACAGAGTGTATATGCAGATTTGGAATCCTCAAATAAATAATTGCCAATGTGACATTTTCTTGGTCGCTTGCAGTATGAGATTCTCTCTGACTGTTAACTTGTTACAGAACTTATAGTAACTGTATATGCAACTAGATTATTAAATTGTAACAACCATGATTCAGAGCATCACTAAAAGTACAATATGGGGAATTCTCTGCCATGAAAATGAATATAATGCTCATTTGTTACTAATGATCTATTTGTTGCAGATTAACAGAGATTCAATGGTCAGCTTATATTCTATTATGTATCGGATGCACAACTGCAGAGCTAACTTCATCGTAAGTTAATGTCTTATTTTTTGGGGTTTGGATTTAATTGCGCAATGAGAATTATTTGGGAGTGGTTCTTACTCTTATACGTGTTTCTCATTTACTAGATTGTATCCCTTTGGGACTTTTCTTATTTTGAGTATTATACAATAAGTTTGATTCATAGACACTCATTCTGCCCTATCTACATTTCATTTTTTTGCACTCCTTTTTCCTATGACATTTTTCATGTCACAAAATTCATTTTTGCACCTCATACCTAACCATTTTAATTTTTGATGTAAATATTTGTCATGGGTGTATTGGTTCTCTGTATATTATGATTGTGAGTTGTAATATTTCAAGAGGATTTACATATTTTATTTGGTTCTTGTGTACTATAATGGCAAGCTGTGTGATTTTGAGATGGTTTAACCATTATCTTCATTTCATGCTCACAACTAGCAATGCTCTAAAATGGATCGTGCAAACAAAATCCTTTTAAAAAGCATTTTAGGAAAATTAGACAAAGACTTGAAATGTTGAGTAGCTCTTCTGATAGTTTATCACACACTATTTATTTAGAAGCTTCAGTTACATTATTTATAATAGCATAATCTTTTGGTGCAGATCTGATCGTGTTTTACAGACCCTACTTCAGGGCTGGATGATGGCTATTGTAAGCTGGTTATTTTTTTTGGAGTTTTAATCATCCTTTGAACTCAGGGATACTGAAAGTATCTCAAGCTTGGTTTCTTTTGCGATATGCAGTGGAGTTATTTTATGTTTGACATTACATGACTTTGGTTTGTTGCAGGTGATGGCCTTATTAAGTGGCTTTGCTGGTGTTTACACTGAGGTATGGGGCAAACCCTGTACTTGGTATTTTATGTCATTGTATAGACAAAATATAATGATCCAACTTACTATAACTTACTATAATGTTTGTAACTTTGTATACTCATTTGACTAAGTATTGCATGTTTGGTAGGTTGCTTATAGATTTAGAACTATGCAAGTCATGATAAAGTATAGTTGTTTCTAACATAACTGAGTGTGATTATCCTATTATAACTTTTTATCCTATCGATGAAAGTTTCTTTTGAGAGAATAAGTTAACATGACCATTATCTTTTCTCGTATCTTATCAGCTGATCATTAAAAAGCGACCTTCAAGGAATATCAATGTGCAGAATTTCTGGCTGTATATCTTTGGGATGATTTTCAATGTTGGAGCTATGCTTACACAGGATTATGACAATATTATGAACAAGTATGGCAGTGTCTTGTGCACTTGACTTGATTAACATCACAGAACTTTGTACATATGTTTATGTTTGAATTTAATGCTTGTCTTTCTAAGAAATATGGATCTGTCATAGATATCAACTGGAATAATTCCGATTCTCTTTTTACAAACCATATGCCCTTTTCTTCTGCATTCTTTGGAGGACCAACAGTACCATTTATACAAATATAATCATGTCTCATATGAATTAACGCTGTGTGTTTTTCAGGGGATTTTTCCATGGTTATTCACTCATCACTGTATGCATGATTATCAACCATGCTCTCAGGTACATCATTTTTTCTGTATTTCTTTCATGTTACATTTGTCAGGGTTTCCTCAGTTATATGATTACATTTGATCTTATACCACTTCTCTGCAGTGGGATTGCGGTATCTATGGTAATGAAATATGCAGATAATATTGTCAAGGTACGTTTGTTATTACATTTAATTTATGCATACTACTGCCTTCCAATGCTATTATGCATACTACTGCCTTCCAATGCTGTATCTAAAATCCCCCTAATTTTTACAGGTTTACTCAACTTCGGTTGCAATGCTTCTTACAGCAATTATATCAATGATTCTTTTTGGATTTCACTTGACTCTTCCTTTTGTCCTTGGTTCAATGTAAGTAACACATTGAAGGGTTTTTTGCTTTTCACTAATTAAGGCTCCATTACACTTATTATTATTTGTCCTTTAGCCTGTATAAATTGGTCCTTGCATTTGAAAGAAAACGTTTAATAATGTGCTTCTTTGCAGGGTTGTGTCTGTATCAGTTTATTTGCATTCTAAAGGAAAAGCACCAAGGTGATATCCAACTGTTGAGTGAAGGGATAAATATTTCCAAGAGTTAGCAAAATGAGGGTAACTCTTAACTTGGTAACTGCTATGGATAGACCATCAACATCATAATGCACCTAAGAAGCTGAGCTTTGTTCCTTTTTGATTCAAGGATGGTCTACCCATTTAACATTTTAGATACTACTATGTTATTTAAGGCGGACTCCAAGCCTGGACCAAGCAGAAGTGCTTCGTAGTCATCGAGTTGATATTTATATCAAATATGGCTAATTGAAAAGAGCCTTAAAAATTATTTGGGCCCTGTACATGTATTATAGTTAATATTTTCTGATTCAATTTAACTGTTTCTGGGTTGTTTAAGGGCTGCATACTAGTATCATCTCTGCAAAACATTTTAATTGTTCATACGCAGATCCATTTATATATTTCAGACATTAGTTCTGTTAAACAGTCTTGCATAAACATCAGCATAGTAGTTTTTCTGAGTTATTATCTTATAAGTAAATTTGCTGATCATACTTTTTTCAATTTTGATAGTTCTAGAAATCATACGCAGCATTATTGCACTTGTGAACAAAATGAGACCTTAAATTAGGAAGAGTAAGTAACCTAAGGTTTAATTTCTTAACACGTGCTATAGTTACATACGAGCTAAGATTGTCACCATGAAACATAAAAGGGGAAAATAACAAGGAAATTGAATTTTGCACACATCAACAGAGGAACTTGTGCACTTGGGAGATAGAAAGCGTGAAATTGAAAATGCTTAAAATGGCTGCCATAAGGTTCGTGGAAAATTTGAAGGCTTTAGGAACCTGCATTTTTTGTGAAGGGGCATATATGTTCTAAATGGGGCATAAACGGGGCACAAATGACATTGAATTAGAATGCCTTTAGGCTCTAATTGATGAAACCAGAGGTCTCATGAGTCTAGAAAATCATAGTTCCCTTTTTTTGAGATGTGCATTTTTTGTGAAGGGGCATATATGTTCTAAATGGGGCATAAACGGGGCACAAATGACATTGAATTAGAATGCCTTCAGGCTCTAATTAATGAAACCAGAGGTCTCATGAGTCTGGAAAATCATAGTTCCCTTTTTTTGAGATGTGCATACAAAGAAATAACAACACAAAGATCGTCCAAGTTTGCAAAATACAATAGATAAATGAGCACAAACCAGATAATTTAGACATGTTACACTTGATAAAAACTTGAAACAAAAGATGAATTGAGTTGGGAATGATTAAAAGTAGTTTTGGAAAAGCTTGGTGATGTCAAGGTCATTCCTTTGACAAAAGGGGAAACTCAATAGTGAGAATGTCGTAATGGGGATATGAATGACAGTTAGATTGACTTGAATATCTATGGGAGGCTCTAGAAGGCCTTGAGATCCACTTTTGATAACTGTTACTTTTCACAAATGTGTACAAAATGCAAGGCAACAAAACATTGCGAAGAAAAGTGTTTAGGAGGAGTTTGCCTTAGTTTAACACCTTGTGGGTTATTTAAACAGGACATCACATGGTAAACTTTGAAAATAATGCATGCAGACTTAGAAGGAAATACAGCTATAATGGTCTACAATGGTGGCTAAGATACAAACCCTAGTGTGTAAAGGCCAACTTTAGGGGGGTATGCAGTAATGGACAATGGGTAGTAGATGATCAAATAAATGGGGATTTGAAGGTGGAAGAGGATATTTAGAAATGAACAAGAAAATGGGGTTCATAATGGCTAGGAAGAAGGAAAAAATTGATGGTCATTTCTAAATAACGGGGAAACAAAAGGTGCACGAGGGATAGATTGAAAAACAAAACAGGCTCCAAAAGTAGTTACTCCAATTCAACGAAATCTTCTCTCCTCTCATAGCACAATGAAAGCACTTGAGGAAAGGTTGATTACAAGGATTAGAGAAATGAATAGGGCAAATAATCATGAGAAATAAGTAAGTGGGTCACGAATGAAGTGCTTGTAAATTTCGGATACACATAAGGCTAGAGACATGCTATATAGTGGTCCCTAGGAGGGTGTAAATGAGATTTAATGTTAGAGCTCCCACATAGTGCGAGAAGGAAAATAGGATACGGACAGGCTTATGGCAGGTGGTTTCACGTTAATTTGATCATAAGGAAGTCAAATAGGAGAGGGGGAAAGAAGGTTTAACTTATGAAAGGAGACACAAAATTAAATGTGGGGTGAACAAGGACAAGGATGAGTTGAATAAGGATCCGTAAGATTTATATAAGGGTGTAAACACACGGAAAAGGAGGGAACCCGAAACACAAGTATAAATAAAATAAGAAGGTTAGACACGATTTGAGCAAAGGGCTAAAACATTCTAAATGGTGAACAAGGGTAAAGAATATCCTAAAGGGTTTAAACATGAGTGGAAACCATAGGAAATAAATTGTAGAGCATGCAAATTTTGATTGTATGTTATCCAACTTTAGTGGATTGATATATTAAAGAGGAGAAAAATATTTTGAAGTGAAAGAGTATATTGAATGTATATAATTTTATAAGTATGGTAGATACACAACATTGAGAGATATTATTATTTGTCAAGCACATTTGTACTTGGGCTTCCTTACACATAACAAAAAAAATAATGCTACACAACACATATATAAAAAATGGAAGTACATATAAAAACATGGACGGAGAGAAAAAATAAAATAAAACAAACACTAAGGAAACTACACCACCTAAGCATAAGCAAACACACTATTGGATTAATGACATGATTTAAAATAAGGTACACATATTTTGTAAGAAGAGACTTCAAGGAAATGTGAGGAAGAGGAGAGGGTAGAGTGGTTGGATCCCTAGGGTGACATTTTGACAAAGGTAAAATGGTAAGTAAAAATTAGAAAATGGATATCAGAAATTGAAAATTAGATAATATTTATAACAATAAGACTTATAAGGTTGTCATTTAGATAAACAGTGAAATACAAATGACAATGTTTTAATAGTAAAAGTAAAAATGATAATGTGCTAACTACACACAATAAAAGATTATGCCACCCTTGGGTATACATGGTTACTACCCTAAACATGCCTAGGCCAGGCCCAAATAAAAATAAGTAAAAATGATGATCTCATGAATGAATATATGATAGCCATCCAATTGGATAAGAAGCTAGACTAGGACCAAATTTTGATTACTTATATTGTCACGATGATATGAAGAGAGTACAAGTTACAGGATGTATACATTCTGCTCCACCCTTTACTATTCAATTAACATTGGTCTAATCTCCTATAAATAAAATAAATACTTAGAAATAATTAACATATTAATAATGTATACTATATAGAGTAAAATTGTATCTTTATTTGCGCACGAAGTTATCACATAACTAGATTTAAGATGGTTAGCCAAGGATTAGAGTTGATCCCACTAGATTATTTTGCTTTCCTTACAATAAAAAAATCTATTTAAAGGCCCCAATGGTTGCCAATTAGAACACAACCATCAACTAACTCTTATAACCACTTCAAATAACAAACAATTATTACATAGTCCAATAAAACTTGAAACATAATAATAGACATTGTACACTTACTACATCATCCCTTCCAAAAATTATCTTCTAGATGTAACATATGGGAAGACTTTCCCCAAATTGAAGATGATATTGTAGGCGAAGGCCTCTAAGAAAGCTTTGAAGCATAACTTGTGTACTCGAATTTGAAGAGTGCGTGAAAAATCAAATGAGTTAAGTGAGGGTCTAGGGGTAATGCCCCCAGTGGAGTCAAGGGGCAACACACCCAATAAGGTTGAAGACCATCCCCTTGCAAGGTTTAGGGACAATACCCTTGGCACATTTCGATTGCATACATGAGTCCAAGGATGTTGCACCAAATCGACCATTGAAGCCAAATAATACTACAACCATTTCATAATCGTTCTAATTACGAAAGTGTCACTCATTTCCCAAGGAAGTTCTTTCTCCCACATCTACTTTTAACTTGGGCAAAACAAAGCAATACATATTATTAAATATAATACAAAATAAAAGAGGCAAAAATAAGAATTCCCAATAACACACATATTTAGTGCAGTTCACGCAATGCGAGATAGATCCATGGAGAAGCAATTGTCCACGTTCTTATTATCATCCAACAAAGATAAAGTTAAAATATGGTGATATTTCACATTATACAACCACTTATTTCTCAAGCCTTTTTGGCAGTTTACAAATGTTGATTTATATGTCAAAACAATAGTTGACTCCTTAGTTAAATAAAAGGTAATTTTTACTTTGGGTGTGCTACCCGTAGTAGCCCTAGACCCCTATTGTGCACTTTTCCCTCGAGCCCTTATAAACAAATAGTCTCCTCGGGCCTTGTAGAAGGGGCTCCACCCCTCTACACTCCCCCTTTAATTGATTTGGGAAGAAAACGTGACTAAAATTCACCAAATTTTAATCCCAACAACATGACCACCCCCCACATACTAACAATCTCCCACTTGGAGGCTAATTAGTATCCTAACCAAACACATCTAAAGAACTTGAAGGCCCTTTATTTAAAAGGAAAGCAACAATATCCATAACATTTGCTCAAAATTGTAATGGAAATCCTACGTCCAATCTCACTCCTTGCACGCTCTATGATTGTTCTATTAACACTTTTAGACACCCCATTGTCTCGTGGTTTTCTTGGAACTTTCTTTTGTCTAAAAATCCCATGGTATGAACAATAATTATAAAAGTCTTTGTTGTAGTATTCACCTCTATTATCGGATATGAGATACTTCAACTTACTATTTGCCTAATTCTCAACCAAAGCTTTCTATTTCTTAAAAGTATCAAATACCTTGTATTTTTTGAGAGTGAAATAAACTCAAGTTTTATATTTGCATCATCAATAAAAGTAACATAATAATGGTTGGGGACAAGCCTTAGACTTAATCGAAGGATAATGAGGGCCTCCCCTTTCGATGCAAAAGGTGCTTTTGTACTAGTCATCTGGCTACATATTGTTCTCTCTCACTTCGTAAAGATGCCGCCACTTGGTGGAAGGACACAAATGATGATCATTTGACTATCCTTGCCTTCAACTCCTTCATCGATGACTCTTTGCAAGTTGATGATGTCTCCCCCCAAGGTGGTGTTAATTTTGTCCTAATGGATATGACTCCACCTCCTACTACTGTTCTGAGCCTCTCTGGCAGTGTGGACCCTTCTCTGACTGTTGCTACTCCTGATCTGCCCCAACTTTTAGCTATTGAAATTCAACATTGTCATCACTCTATTCCCAGTGTTGCTACTGGTTCTCTCTCTAGGGGTTCCTCCACCCTCTTCTTGTGGTGGGGACACCTCTAATAGTATCGCCTGGACGGTTGTCCAACGACAAAGGAAAAAACACCACGTAAACTCTCATTCTCCTCCCCATGTCGGAGGCGAGTTGTGTACCAACTCTTGATGTGGGTTACTAGCTATGCTGCTAATCTATTGTCAATGGTCTCCTTTTGAGCTCGTTGTAAATAATTGCTTTGGTTTATGGTTTTAACGCCTTTAGGTTGTAGTGGTGCAAGGGAAAACACCCTTGTTTTGCTACTTTCAATATAAAAACATAATAATGAGAGCCACAAAGAGATCATACTCAAGTCAATCCCCACACATCTAAACGCACAAGCTCTAAATTTTCAATCTACCTTTCCTTCCAAACTCTAAGGGTTTTGACTCTTCTAATTTTCATATACATGTAATTTTTTATTGAAATCCAAATTAACTTACTTCAAACCTAGCAATAAATTCCTTTAGTGAAGAATCTTCATCCCCTTGTCATTCATTTTCCAAGCCTATGGTGCCATAATTTCAGGCGAGGCACATTCTTGATTCCTAGTTGTCCAATTGAAATTGGATTTCTTTTGAAACCCAGAATGCGCCTCACCTCTTTCAACAACCATTGGTTTCCATTTGATAATTTTATTTGTATCTTACAATTTCTATCAATTTTTATGGTCAATCATCACCTAAATAAACTTCTTCAAAATTACTTTGAACATAGTGTAGAAAATACTTCCTATAAGGTGTGACATGAAATGAAGCCCTTGAGTCTTATTAGGAAAATGATCTCTCAACCTTATAACAAAAAATGTTACTATTGATAAATGTGAGCAAGGATTGAAAGGGGGTATTCCCCTTGTGAGGTTTATGGGGATGGTGTCCCTAATATCGAGTCTAGGGCTAGGCACGTTACCTTCAAAAATCACATTTTATGTAGAGTTCATAATTGTAAAGTTTGATTGTTTATTTCATATATTTGATGGTTGATATTATGTGTGCTTTTATTGTCTTAGAAGACAAACCTATTTGATGAGGACATTATATTACAACTGTGTATTGTGAGGTATTTTAAGAATCTAATAGCTCTTGAGTTGCTTTTGGATTTTTGGTTGGTGAAACTCCTATCAGAAGCATACTCTGCTAGTAAGTATAATCTATTGTTGATTTCTGGATAATATATTGGGTTACTTTAGGAGTGTGGGGTTTCCTCCTGAAAGGGGTTTTCTCATGTAAATTGATATGTTGTGGTACAAATTCTATTTTATGTCATTTATTTTAATTTATATAATCATTTTAAAGATTTTTTGGTGTGTTACCCCCCTCAAGATTAGAGTAGAAATATGTTCCTCTACCTTAACTTTCTTAAAATTGGTATGAAATCCTGATCCACTTTGGCTTTAGTTGCGGGGTGTTGGTTTTTTGAACTAATTTAAATTTGAGGGAGAGGTTGTGTATAGTCCTAAATTGTAAGCACCTAACTTGTCTTTAATTTAAGATCATTTTGTGCCTACTTTAGTGCATTTTCTATGGTAGGACCCCATATGTCGCTTAAAGGATACCTAATTCAAATATGGATCCTCCATTCCTTTCAATATTGGTTTAACTTGAAGTTGACCCTTGTTTCTAGGTGTTTTTCTCTCTTTTTCATCCAATCCCATAATTCATTCCTTCATCTAGGCCTTATACATTTATTTTTGGTGTTTGTGATTCGCTCTAACCCCGAAATGAGATGTCCTCAAAGATCACACACTTACCTTAACTCCTTGGTACCTAGATCAAATCTGGGCTCGTTTTCCTTGGGATATGTTGCCATTGGCAACCAATCCCTGGGACATGTCACCATTGGCGACATTTCCCAGGAGAATGGGGCACAAATTTGGCCCGGACGCCCATGCCAAGGTTTAGGAGGGGAATTTGGTCTCGTGGTCAGCCTGCTTAATCCCGACTCCGTAAAATGATGTGAGATGTATATAAACCCCATATCTGTCCTCATTTTGGTATCCATTATCCATTGTTAGCATTCATGATCAAGATTTCACAAGTGCAATCATTATTGTCAAGTGCAAGCATTCAAGAGCCATCAAGTTCAAGCATTCAATAAATCATTCTTCTCAAACAATTTAGGTGCTTTCTTCCATAGATCTAGCTTCTTTCCCCATTGGAGACTAAGCAAAGGAGTTTCTATTCAAGTCTCCTCTCTCTTCTCGACACCACAACATTGTAACATATTGAGTTTTTGTCTTTTAATGATTTCATTTTGGGTTTTTGTGTTTAATTAAAGCTATTGCATCAACATACTTGATCACATTTTAAGAGGTGTTTATTTTCTAGACCTATCCTCTGCTACATGAAAACACACTTTTCATTCTTTCATTTTATTTCAAGGTTGATTCCTAAATAGGGATTTGACAAAGGCAAACCCCTTTCCACAACCTTTCTCCCATTTTTCTATGTGCAAGAACAAGATATAGAGGCATCATATCAGATCTGGGAAGAGCAAGAACAATTGCAGGTTCGGTGAAAGTTTCAGCTGAAAACCTCGGGGACATGTCGCCAAACTCAAACTATCCCAGGAACACATCGCCAAACTTGACGTATCTTGGCTACTTTCAACTCAAATTTTTGTCACATCTCTGTTTCGTCTTCTGATTTGCGTTCTATCGGATTCAACTCATTCTCTACCTGTTTCAGTCTATTTTCAACAACTTTTTAGCATCTTTCCTAATATATCTATTACATCACCTAATCATTCTCATTTTGTTCATTACTTTTACTCAAAGTTAGGATAGACCTTATCCCCATTGTCTATTTAAGTCACCTCTTCAGCCTAGTGGGGGTATCTTCCTTCCTAATGTGCAAATAACGAAGTGAGAAGTGATTGTTTATCTACATATCCCATTGTTCCCCATTTCTTATTGTACATTTTGTTGAAGCTAGATCATAACATTTTCATTATGATTTTGGCATGTGATATTTCATTAATAATGGGTCATTAAGTTAGATTGGTGTGTGATAACATATGTGGTTACATTTCTCCTTACTTCTTTTCACTAATAACATGGAGAAAATTATGATTTCTTGTATTTTATGATGTTTGTATTCCTTCGTGGTCTTCTTGCATATGACATTATGAGGTTATCTAATATCTTTCTCCCTTATAGGGCATGTTTCAAACCTCTTATCAATATTTCATGTATTTTTATCATTACTATTTTAACAAAATGCATAGAATATGTGGATTACATAGGGCCTTTGTCAATGAACCTAAAGATAACACTAATATCAATCCTCTTAATCCTAATCCTGTAATGACTAGTAATCTACCTCCTAATGATCCCATTATAACAAGACCTACATATCCTCTTCCTCAACCTAATCTAATGGATACTCTTAGAGAAGCAAGCTTATTCAAATCCTTGGATGATCTTAAACAATCCACCTTTTATCAAAGCATTATCCATAATCCCGATGTCCAACACTTTCTTGACGATTTTTCTTGAAGAATATTGAGTAGACAAGAAGATCATGATAAGCCTTCTTCTTCTTCACTACCTAAAGATGATAATAATAGTGATGGATCACCTCCTAAAGAGAGCACTCCTATTCCTCCTTATACCACACATTTCCATAAATCTCAAGATCAACCGCCTTCACCCTCAACATTAAAAACTAATTATAATATGGGGTATTATATCACTACTCAACAAGGATACAATGGGTTAGGAATTGGTATTAATAACAAGGTATTAAGGTTCCTATTGATCTTCCTACACAAATTACTAAGTGTGGTCTAGGTTTTACTTCCCAAGATACTACTTTTCCTACTTCCTCTCAAACAAAACCTCCCCTTGACATTCTTTTACCAACACCACCTGTTGTCCCATTACCTTTTGATGACCGCTTGGCTTTGGCTAAAGGAATCTTTTGGAGAATTAGGTGGGATACACAAATTTGATATCCTTATAGAACTCCAAAAAATCAAAGGCCTATAAATGGTGAATTTCTATGTTTCTTTCATCATAATAACAAAGATTCTCTTGTTGATTGCATGGAGTTTAGATAGTTTGTGCAAGATTTGGTTGATAGATCTCTTCTTTGTTTAACAACATACTTTTTACATTTCCTTGATATCAATATATACCTTAGCATCTCTCTTTCCTATTATGTTTCTCTCCATTATGTAAAGTTGGCAACTTACATTATTGGGAGCTCTTTTCTTTGCATACTATGCATTAAGGGCATCATAATAGGAAGTGCTCCTTGTTCCTTTACTTGGGGGAGGGGGGCAAGGTCTTTCTATCTCATTTCTATTTTCCATAGGATCTATTCTCTCTTTAGTGTTCATACCTTTTCTACTATGATATCATTCCATCTATGGATTGGTTTGTTTAGGATCATTCTCCTTAAGAGGGCCGATGTCCTTCTTTACAATCTCTTCCTCTCTTGGAAGTGTATATCTTGTATAATCGATTTGTGAACTAAATTTGTATATTATGTCATCCTTCAATCTTTCTCTTTGTTTCTTTTCTATGGATTTTTATTATTTTACAATGGTACATTTGCTTTGAGTATGACATTCTTTGCGAGATACTTTTGTCTTTTCTTGTGATCCTTTTTCATACCTCAAAAGGTATGTATCTTATAAAATAACCATCCATTTAAAGCTTTATCATTGTTTCTTTGTCAAATTTTCCTCCTATATTTATTGGTTTCTCAAATAATGTGATGTCCTTTCTTTCATAAATGTGTTTTCCTTACACTAGGGTTTTCTCTTTGATACTTGTATCTTACATTGAAAATTATTTTTTGCTTCAAAGCACATGTCTATTATGAGGAAACTATCAATAAAGGTGTATAATATGTATTATATTTGTCTTTCCTCCGCACTAGGGGGAAAAGGTTCCATGTCCTTATTCTTCTTCTCTGTTTTCTAAGGATCTACTATCCTTAGTACAGTGGCATTTGTTTATCATGTGACATTATTTTTTATAAAGAATTATTTGATACGATTCAATATTCTCTCTTATACAAGAGGTGTGAATCCTTGATCACAACCTCTTCTTTATTTGCAAACCTATGTTCATTATAAACATATTCCCTTACTTCGTGTCTTAGAGTATGCCATCCTTAATCAAGAATCCCTTTTTCATCCAACAAGAGGGGGCTAAAAGGGTGCATTCTTGTTGTTTTCCCCTCTCTCTTGGATATGTTATCTATGTTCAAGAACTCCTCTTGAAGGTAGACGTATTGTAACCAAGATCTCTTCCTTCAAAGGGTCTCTTCCCACATGCAAAATATCCTTTCATGATTATCTATTTTCTAAGCTAACAAGAGTTTTCACTCTTTGCTAATTTTATGGAATACATTGTTGTTCTAAAGATATCTTCTTGATTGTCACAAGTAGGTATCCTTGTTCTCTTTCCTTATGATTACACCTATGTTTACATCATAAGGAGGGGGGCATACATGTGGTCTCCCTAGTATATTATCTAACTTTTTGTTTATTGATCCCTAAGGAGACAATTATTTCCTTAGGACTGACCATTTTTTGTTTTTGATACCTAGGAGACAATGCTTTCCTTAGGCTTGATCATTTTTCATAGATACACATGGATATAACACTTTCCATAAGACTGACCCCTTAGACGCCCCTGTGCGCAAAACATTTTCAAGCTACCCCTGCACGCAAATTTTTTTCAAGCCACCCCTGCGTGCAAAAACTTTTTTTAAGCTGCCCCTGAGTGCAAAATTTTCAAAGCCACCCTTGTGCACAAATTTTCAAAGTATAATTAACTAGCACAATGCATCTTGCTAGACCATAAATTCTCCTTCCCTTCTCTTTGAGATGAGTGGAACTAGAATAAAACAACTTGCTATCCTTTCTAGTCTTCTCTTCCTTTTTCTTTTCCCATGGATCACCTAACATAACACAACTCGTTAGCCTATTTGATTCATGGTCTCATAGCTATGCCAGCGGGTTAGATTATGGAGTTTTGTATCATATTTAGCGATGCTCTATCCCTTTCTATGTGTTCACTTATGTTCTTGCAATAGCATTATGAATACGATATTAGTGGTTGGGATATTTTTGATCGAGGTCTCTCTTGCTAATTGATTTGGAGTTTTGTTTTCGGTACTAACTGATCTTTTTATTTTATGTCCTTGTCTTTGTTCCTTTTGTTTTATTTCTTTTTCATGTCCTTGTGAATGAATGTTCGAGCTTAGATCCTTTTTTGGGGGGCATGTGTCAACTTAGTGATGTCTCATTTCTTGGCAATTTTCCTATGATCATCTCTCTCTCTCTCTCTCTCTCTCTCTCTCTCTCTCTCTCTCTCTCTCTCTATTGTGTGTGTGTTCAATTTAAGATCATTTTGTGCCTACGTTAGTGCATTTTTAAGGTAGGACCCCATATGACACTTAAAGGATACCTAAATTCAAATATGGGTCCTCCATTCCTTTCAATATTGATATAAATTGAGGTTGCCCCTTATTTCTAGATTTTCTTATTTCTTTTTCATCTAATCCCATAATTCATTCCTTCATCTAGGCCCTATACATTTATTTTTGGCCTTCGTGATCTACTCCAACCCTGGAATGATTTGTCATCGGAGATACCACACTTACCTTACCTCCTTAGAACCTAGATCAAATTTGGGCTCATTCTCCCAGGGACATGTTGCCATTGGAAATCTTTCCCTGGGACATCTGACCATTGGCGACATGTACCAGTAGAATGGGGCCCAAATTTGGCCCGAAGACCCATGCTAGGGTTTAGGAGGGGAATCTGGTCCCGTGGTCGGCCTACTTAATCCTAACTCCTTGAAATGATGTGAGATGTATGTAAACCCCCCATCTCTCCTCATTTTGGTATCCATTATCCAAGTGCAACTATTATAGAATTCATGATCAATATTTCACAAGTACAACTATTATTGTCAAGTGAAAGCATTCAAGAACCATCAAGTTTAAGCATCCAAGCAATCATTCTTCCCAAAAAATGAAGGTGTTTTATTCTATAGATCTATCTTATTTCCCCTATTAGAGGCCAAGAAAATAATTTTTCTATCAAGGAAGGAGATCCACATCCATCTATCAGCATTCAAGTCTCATCTCTCTTCTCTCCAACATAACATTGTGATGGATTGCAACATCTACTCCATAAGGTTTTGTCTTTTTCATGATTTCATTTTGGGTTTTTGTGTTTAGTCAAAGATATTACATCAATATACTTGATCACATTTTAAGAGGTATTTGCATCTATAAGGTATGATATGCTTCATTTTCTAGATCTATCCTCTACTACATGACGACACACTTTTCATCATTTCACTTCATTTCAAGTTTGATTACTAAACAGGGGTTTGATTGAGTAAAACCCCTTTTTCACAACCTTTCTCCCATTTTTTTGTGTGCAGGAACAAGATGCAAAGCCATCAGATCATATCTGGGCAGAGTAGGAACAGTTGTAGGTTCTATGAAAGTTTCAATTGAAAACCTCGGGGACATGTCACCAAACTCAACCTGTCTAGGGAACACATTGTTAAACTTGACGTGTCCAAGCCACTTTTAGATAAAATTTTTATCACAAGTTTGTCTCATCTTCTGATTTCTATTTATGTTAATTTCAGCTCCTTATTTATCTATTTTAGTCTATTTTCAGTAGGTTTATAGTGTCTTTCCTAATAGATCTATTACATCACCTAATCATTCTCATTTAATTCATTACTTTTACACAAAGGAAGGACAAACCTTATCCCCATTAAGTGCTTAATTCATTTCATTCATATGATGTTATAGATCATAGAGCCAAGTGCCTTATAATAAAATTATGATTGGTAGACTTTGTTTTAATCAATGTCGAAAAAGAGTCATTTGCAAAGAAGCCATGGAAGAAACATGGTGAGATATATCAAACAAAATATTTAGTGAGCAAGATTTTCTAAATGTAAATGTTTTATTCTTTGAGAATGGAAGAAGGTGGACAAATTGTAGGTGACCTAGAAGCATTTAATGTGTTGGTGGATCAATTAGAATATATTGGTGTCAATATGGGTGAGAAGAAATGTTATATATTTCTTTGGTTTTTGCCTGATTTGTGGAACTCTCTTTTTATGACTATTGTTATTACTTCTATTATTTTGATGATTGAAGATGTGACGGGTCTTTGATTTATGAAGAGATTAGTAAGGTATCCATGTGTACCAAAGAGATACTAAATGTCCATGAAAGACAAGATGAAAAATGCAAGAAGAATGAGAAGTATGATAAACTCAAGTCCAAGGGGAGATTCATACCTCCTTTAAAGTTGAAAGTTATTTTTTACAACTATAGTAAGCATGGACACTTCCACAAGGAACATGCAAAGAAGAAAATAAGAAGAAACACAAAAATTGACTCTGATTCTAAGTCCAAGAAGGAAGATGGTGTTGGATTTATTTGTTCAACCACATAAGCCCATGGATCACCTATACACAAAACACATGTCATAAAATGGAGATCAAGTAAGATAGATTTTCTTAAGAACCCGAGAATTGTATTTTGCACTAAAATATTATTGATTATAACAAATAAATGAATCCTTATAGAAAGGATGAATGTAACCCTTGATAAAAATTGAATTATTTAATTCCAAGTTTCATAATCATAATAAATGAGATAACATATGCTATTATTAGCCTAATCTAGTAAATATAAAAATGACCTAAGTTTAGCTTTGAATAAAGGACCTATAACATATGATATTATTAGCCTAATCTAGTAAATATAAAAATGACCTAAGTTTAGCTTTGAATAAAGGACCTAATTACATAATTAATTACACGTTTTACTTATTAATATGACACTAGATAAGCTTAATATCTAATGGTGAATGCAAGAATGGAAGCATGAATGTGTGGGTCTCAACAAAAAGGTCTAGTTATGTACCCATGTACAAAATAAATGTAAACTTTTACAACCAGATAAAAGGAGAAAAGCCCTCTGGGAAAAAATCCTCTCCAAATAAGAGAGAAAGGAAAATAAAAGATAAAAGTGACTAGGCATGAAGAAATCAATATGTCCCCCCAAGTATTGAATTGATCGTTGTTATGCCCCTAACCCTATAATATGTATTGTGTTATGAGTATTTGGCTTGTGACTATCTTAACTCTTAAATAAACTATGTAATCATTATTGTAATCATATTTTTTATTTAAGTCATCGTAGGAGTTATATTTAAGTATCCAAGTATGGGATATAGAGTAGATATTATGATCATGTCGAGTAATGAGTTTGCAATCATGTGGTGCATTATGTTCTTATTGAAGACTATTGGATGTATTCACCTCAAAGTGGATTAGGAGGTTTTACCCTCAAAGTGTCATATTAATGTCAAGTATTTGAAGCATATTTTATATAATTTTCTTCTTGTGAAATTTATTTCATTACTAGTGGTATTAGGGAATGATCTTAGCATGATGTAGGCAAACATTTTTCATGAACTTAGGAGCTTATTTTGGAAATCATATATGTTTCAAATTTGAGAGAATGTTTTTTTAAATTTTCAAAGGGGATTTTGAGAAAATATTTGAAGTATCTAGATAAGGAGATTGAGATAGTTGGATGGTGTAGGCCGAGGAGACGATACATCACCCTCCTTATAAATCGCCCCTTCAACCCTTCCCTTCGTACTTGGATGATGCTTTAGAATGCTTAGTGTCCTTGTTTGGTTTTAGTGCTTTCTTTTGTACTTTGTTTTTTAAGGTATTTTCTTTGTGTGTTTGTGTTGTCTCATTCGTGTCTAATTTATTTCATATGTTAGACTTACCTTCTCGGCCCACTTGTGGCTTCGACCCTTGTCCCAGGGCTCATTAATGTTGGCTACATATGAATTTATGGATGATTCTAATACCCCCACACAGAATAGGGAAGAAGAGAAAAATAATTGTGGTAATGATAAGCCTACCATGGAGAATTATAATTTATAGAAACCTTCATACAAGGTTTCTTTATTTGCAAAGAGTCAACCTGAGGGCCCATCTTCGACGAAATTTAATGAAGGATTCATGGTCGTCTGTGGAATGGAATTAAGCGGACTATTGGGAGCCAAAGGAAGTGGACTACGAGATGGAAGCCACATCCAAGATGGAGACTGCAGAGGAGGAAAAGATGGTAAGGTTCCCTCTTCTGCTTTGAATTTTTTCCTCTCACTCCGAATGAAGAAATGATTAAGGCCATAAAGAGTGAACAAAGCTGACTTAAAAGTGTTGTTGTGTTTTTAATTTTTATGGATGCTAATGCTATGTCAACTAGAAAAAAATTTGATGACTGGATTGGCAATGTTTGGGGTAAGAAACTTGGCATTTATGTGAATTTTTGCAGAATGGTGCACAAAGGATTGCTTTTGGTAGTCTTTAAGTCACATAATATGAAAGAAAGAGTCTTGAAAAAGAGTTTATAGAATGTGGGTCAATCTTTATTTATGGATTTTCTATGGTATCCGAAGAGACAAAGTTGCTCCCCATAAGTCTATTTGTATTGGATGGTCAGAGAATCCTCCTAATTAGATGGAAAATAAAGGATGGGGATGGGCATGGCTCACCAAGATTAATAGATATCTTGGAATCCCTTTTGGTATTAGCTCCTCGACAAAAGATATGTGAGAATGGATATTTAAAAAGGTAGAGAAGAAACACATGAAATGGAAACCCCATCTTCTCTCACTTGCTGGAAGGATCCAAGTTGTTTATAAAGTCTTATCTTCTCATAAAATCTACTAATCTTCTGCCTGTTTGTTCTCCACATATTAGATTAATAAACAAGAAAATATATTGAGGGATTTCCTATGGTTTGATGGTCGGGTTAAATATAGGAGGCATAATTTTTCATGGGAATGGTGTTGTACTCCAAAGGAGATTTGTGGTCTTGGATTGAAAGACTTAAAGTCACAGGGGATTGCACTTGCAGAAAAATGGATACATAAGGCCATCCATGGAAATGAGCCTTGGAAAGTTCTATTAGAAATAATATCTATCTATCTAAGCCTAGGAAAGGTAAGGGGTGGACCTAATTTGGGCTATGTGACATGTTTACGGGCAATTTTGAAACCAAAAATTTTGGCTCTATCATATTTTCAATGTTATGGAAGGTCTGGACACATGTCAGGGGGTACGTCTTCTCTAAAGATGCAATTTGATAGTTTCCTAAATATTTAGTGATTGATAGATCTATGTGGTGGGGTGTGAAACTCAATGATAAACCATTGGCCCTAACATAGTGTTGCTCTTCTAAAATTTTGAATGCTCTGGGCATTGTCAACATTAGTGATATCAAGGTGAGAAACCGATTGGGAACATGGGAGGAATTATGTGTATTGTTTGATATTCCTCAGTCACATAAGAAAACATATACTTTGGTGAGTAAGGCCACAAGGCCATTCTTCCCTGGAATAGTTCTTTCTACTAATTAGTTTCTTTAACAATTAAAATGAAAAGATGAAACTTCACTGAGCATTTTGAAGGTGAAGCAATTATACCAGATGATCAAAGATGACGCAAAGATTTTAAAAAAGGATTAACAAGTCCTGAGGTATTGACTGGCTAGAGTCCAAATGGACTTTCTCTCTTAACTAGTTCTGGCATCTACCCTGTGAACTAAAGAAACTTTTCTTTAGGTGGTTAGTCCTGCTTAAGAAAGTGGTTGTTGGTGATTCTATTTCTATTGTTGGCCTTCCCCCCATTGCTTGTTCACTGTGTAACACCTGTAATTTTGTCAGTCACCTTTTCTTTGAGTGTTGCTTTGCTAAACTTGTCTAGTACATGTTTATTGGTCAACCTGTCATATGGAGTACTAAGCCTGGTCTTTCATGGATTGAAATTCTTACTAGCTATGTTGATGGTTTTGATGCTAAATTGAACTCCTTTTGATATGTTTTGTTTAGTGAAGTGTTGTGGTTTTTATGGATCAAGAGAAATGAGATTTTCCAAGCCAAGAAAAGGAACCTTACTGAGTTTAATTATAAACTCACATTATTACGTATAATATTGTAGGTCTCTTTTGTTCTGGAGATACAAAAGAGTAGATTCATGATATTGGTACAGGAAGGGGCATTGTTCATCTACAAAGAAGATATTAAATCTGCCTACTTCTTTAATGATTACAAAGATATGTTGGACCATGATGAACTAAATGCTCTTAAATAATTCACATAGGAGAAAGGCATTAATAAATAAGACATACAGAAAGAGAACAAGAACCCAAATCTCTTGGATGCCCCAGGTTGGGATGCAATAGAAGTGCAAGAGATTAATCCCCCCTTGGGGAGATTTGAAACAAATAGGGAAGATGGTAGTAACAATATAGTTGGGCAATGAGATGCTTAAATAGTTAAAATTATATAGTTGCTTTGATGGTTTTGTTGTGCTGCTGAAAATGTAAAGGTATATAATAACTGCTCAATGAGGGGTTGATATCAATCTTGATAGACAAACTGATATGTACTTCTTGGTAAACTATTTATGATAAAAAAATATTGAAGTATCTTCGATTCAGTTTTTAGAGGAATTGGATGTATATATAGTGAGTTATTTTAGCGCTAGAAATTTTGTCCAATTTTTTTATGAGGCATATATCTCTCGCATCCAAAAAAAGTATGTGTGGTGAAAGAAAATGGGATGCAATGGGCACTCAACAAGAAGGATGGATGGAAAAACTAGGAATATTGCACCCCAAATGCTATCATCACATTGGAAGGAAGGATGATCCACTAGGCCCAAGGAGGCTCAATCTCTAAGAGTATGCAAGGATTCCTTTGCTGCAGAGTTAAAATCGACTATGTAAAATAGAATGCAAGAATGAATGGAAAAAACAAAATGAATATGTATGTAGACAAATCATATATTGTAAACTTGATTTTGATACCAAATTTGGTAATCCAAAACACAGACTAAGTTGTGATCCAAATTTCATTTTGCAAGTGCAAGAATGGGGCGACCAGACATGTCTGAGGCCCCAGGAGGCACCTGGGACCAAGAAAATTTTGGTGAAACTTCTACCACCTGTAATTTTCTACGAGATCCACTTGTAGCTTGTTCCACATATTTTTCACCTATCACCTGAATACATAAAATAGGAAATTGGTTGGCGAAAAAGCATTGTTTTGTAATTAAGCTTGAAATTGTGTAAAAAGGAAGTGTTGTTAGTAGTAGAGGTTTGAGAAGATACTATAATTTTATAAGTGTTGAATTTATCATGAAGATTCTTGAGAGTATTGTAAATATTTTCTTGACCTTGGATCTAGTATAGGAAAATCATGGATGACCTCACAAATTCTTGGATATAGGTTCTACTCCTTGTCTTCCATGCTTGATGCTTGAATGAATATCAATGTGAATATAATCCCTCGATGTCTTGTATGAATTTATCTTTATCCAATTACGCTTGATATCATGAATGCTTACCTAAAATGAGGGAGATAGCATTGATTTTATACATCTCCAAGTCATTTTGGGGCTCAAAAATTAAGAGGGCTGAAGGGTTTTGTATATCCTTCTAAAAACACAAGACTTTTCTCCAATTTAAATTTTGACACCTTTATGTGGAATAGGGTGCCTCCGAAGGCATGTGGCAACCTATCTCATTTTGTGCCTTACATGGTGCCCAATTCTGGCCTATTAGGGCTCAAAATTTAATTGAGAGTCAATGAGCGTATGAGGATACCCAAAATGAGCACAAAATCAAGGTTTGAATTACAAATAAATAAAAGGGGCACACATAATGAAATAAGACCTATGCACGCAAGAGGTAATAAATGGATGAAATTATTAAAGAGGGCACAAATAAAATTAAGGGCCCACATCTAAATTAAGTTAATAGAGGACAAATATTTAAATATTTATTAATTAAATACATCATGAAAATGCCAATGATGCATGTAATCATTAGACACCAAAATGGTGGCCAACTAAGGACCAAAATGAACATTCTTAAAATTTATGATGCTACATTCAACCCCCATTTTAGTGGGAGTATGAACCTACTTCATACTCAGGGTAAAGTAGACCAAAGAATAGGAAAGCACTATTATGAAGGTAAAAGAGACAAGGAAAATATCAAGCCCCCAAGTGAGTTAGGTCCTGATTAGTCTAAAACCATGACAAAAGAAACATCCATATAAAGAGAAGAAAAGAAAATGACCAAACTAGCTTAGTAATGTTAAGCTACTATAAATAATATGAAGAGAGATAGAAAAATGCAAAAGATGGAGTTCATGGTCTAGCATATTGTGTTATGATAGTCAACCCATCCTAATGATAACCAAGAAAAGAATTGTATGCGGGAAAATCTACTAGATATAGGATTGCCCCAAGGAAAATGGTATTTCCTAAGGAATCTACTAGCAAAACACCACAAAATGATTGCCTTGAGGAAAATATTGTCTCCAAATAAATTCACTGAGATGAGATTATAAAGAAAAAGGAAGTGTTTGCTAAGTAATCTGAAATAAAATGATTTGCAAAGTTGAATTTATGGTGCATGCATAATGTGTAAGAAAAAATAGAGTGTATGTCCTCGCGTTAAAGCAATTGTGTAAATGGTAACAAGAGAAATTTATTTAAGGTAGCATACGTGCATCCAAAGATAAGAATGTTTCCACCATGATATGTCCCCAAACAAGGGAAAATCAATGGAAATAAAATACAAGACAAAAAGAGCACAAAATGGATCTACTAACTCTAAGGGTCAACGTCCATATGTGTTAATTAATGTATATAAAGAATAATTGTAATGATTTGGTGTCATCCCCCAAAGGTTGTAAACTTATGAGCACGATTTAAGAAGAACACAAAAGAGAAATGTTCAAAAGTCTTTTTGGGTCAATATTTTCAAAGACCAAAAATATAGATGGATGCTACCACTTTGCATTGTCCTCAAGAAGACAACAAAAAGGAACATTGACAATAATAATATATGTATGACATAACATATATACAACATATATAACAAATAAGATACCAATAGATAAATGTCACAACATATATTCTCTCTTTATCATCTTGTACCAATGGAGCAACAAGGGTTTAAAGAAATTTAGAAATAATATATAATAATCAAGAAAAAAACATCACAAGGGAAGCACATTAAGAACAAGTGAACACACCAAAGAATCCACCACACAAGAGGATCTATTCAAGTGTGTCATCTGCCAACCCTCCTTATTGAATATTTTTTAGGGAAGGTGGACAACTTGAAAGAGGCACAACATCAAGCCCAGTAGATGGAGCTAGTGCAAGTTCCAAAAAAGGATCATGAATTAATGACGAGTCACTTTGTTTGTCACAAGGAGAAAGAGATAATACTTTGGAAAACCTAGAAGATAATTCATAATTAATTTCAATAACTTCATGCATATAATCAAAATCATTAGGAACAACATCATTTGCATAATTAATATTATTATCACCATCATTTAAATTAATCATAGTAGGATCCTTAATGCGAAAAGAAGAACATCATGTTTAGAAAATTTAATTTTCTTATGATTAACTTCCTCCCTTAGGCTATGCATATGTTGGTCAAAGGAAATAAACGTACCATGAGGTGTCTTAGGGAATGAAATGGTTTGGGAGGCAAGCTCACAGACCCTAGCACAACATCTACAAAGATGATCACAAGCACATTGGTAGCATTTGATTTTTCTTGATATTTTGGAAGGTTTAGGACCAATGAGCATGGGTTCCTTTTCTTCCTTAGGAGGAGTAACCAAAATAACCTAGATAAAATACATTGATCATTTTTAGGATATAGGAGGTGTAACATAATTATAAATAGGAGGAGTAAATGTGGTAGGAAGGAGTCCAGGTCCAAGACAAGGATATGAGACATCCTTACAGTTGCTCAATTCAAAAATCAATTTAATTTTGTATTTTTGGTAAGATGAGTAGAAATGGTCTTGGTGAGGTTGCAAAGGTTGAGGCATGTTCAGCCAAAAAAAGTCAATGTCAAAATTTCCACGACTTTCTAAAGGGTGCTAAAGATTATGATTGATCATGATAATTTCTCCATCATGGGGAAACTTAAAAAATTATAGAAAAGAGAAACAATATCTCTCACAGAGGTAAGCCAAGGTAGGCCAAGTCTCATTTGGAATTGATCAAAAGTTGGGATGACAACAAAGATGACATCTAAGCATTTATTACCAAGTTCAATATGAAGGATGATAGAACCATGGATAGGATAAGTAAAATTATTGAAAGACTTAATTATCGCATCCAAATTGTCATATGAGTCTTGATGAAATTTCCTTGTGTATAGATGTCTTCAGATATAAAATTTACCATGCAAGTAGGATCAATAAGTACTCCTTGAGAGAACTTATCGCTAACTTTTGCAAAAATGGAAGAAGAACCATCATGTATTTTAATAGTCTCCTTAGGATCAAATGTAATGCAAAGCTCGGGTTTAGACTTAGGTTCAGGTTTAGGTTTGGATTGGTCAATGAGATTAATGACATTTTTATACTTGTATAGAAATAGGTTGACTAAGCAGAACACTGTGGGTAGAAGGCAATAAAAGATTTTTCTCAACAATATTGGTAGAATGAGAAAGTAAAGTATTGGTAAAGATTTTAAAGGTTTGGTTAGGAGATGCAACTATTTTTTTTCATTGTCATTCATACCCTCAATGATCGTGGTATTGAAATCTATGAGGTATTGAACTATATGCTTCAAACAATAACACTTCTTAGTATCATGGTTAGGTTGACGTTGATATTGGAAAAAAATTGGGATCATGGGAAGTTAGAAATAGTTTAGAAGGGTTGATAGGTTTGACTAGAGTAAGTTTCAAATATTAACATTAATACACATTAACATTGTGCAAAGATTTAGAAAGAGCTAGGAAATTGCGAGGTTTTAAAATATATGAAAAAGGAGCCACACCTGAAGAAAATGTCACTTGTGCATCAATATTGTTGGAATAATTGTTGATATTTATGAAAAATTTGTTGGGATTTTGAAAGTTTTTGGATGATTGTTGTGAGGCATCACTCTTATCAACTAGAGCCATTGTAGTGGATGACTCAAACTAGCTCACTTGAAGTTGACAATTATATCCATTAACTTATATCCAATATATTTTTGTAAATTAGAAATTAAAATATGTTGAACATCAATACCAGGCATAGGAGAAGAAATTTGAGTATGCAAATGTTTGAATCTACTAATAAAACTGGTCACTTTTTCCTCAACACCTCACTTACAATTAATCAAATACATTAAATAAATTTAAGGACCAATATTATTTTGAGATTTTTGATAAAAATCATTAAATTTTGTTGAAAGGATTCAATAGAATAAGAAGGTAAATAACAAAACCATTGTAAGGCCTTATCTCAAAATTTCCTAGTGAACAATTTAACCATAAGTCTTTGATCATTAGAGAAGTTACTACTCAAGGTTTGAAATGTCTTAACATGAGTCAAGAGATACCCTTTTACATTATATTTCTCGAAGGTAGGTATTACATGTATTGCAGGCTAATGCCATGAATCATGTCATGGGATAATGGGATAACAATGTCACCGACATGAATATTATATTTGGATTGGGTTAAGGAAGCAATTTTTTGCAATGATGAAGCACTTTTGGCAAGGTTATTAGTGGTTGCTTTGATAAATATGTTGATATTAGACATGTTGGATAATGAAGGATGTGGAATGTTATGAGAATTGGATGGACCATTGGAATATACTAACAAGATATTGTGGTAAGTAGGAATAAATGATGGTTGGGAAATACATTGAACACTCACAGGAGGAGGTATGTTAGGATTATGAATTCCTCGAAGAATACCATGTGTAGGATTGGAATTTAGAATAGACGTAGCTATGTTAGATGAAGTATAGGTAGATGCATTAGGTAAGGATGTTTGAATAGGAATGAAATTCTCAACATTAGGATTGGAAAGACTAAAGGCTTCAACACAAATTTTCATAGACTCAAGATTTTCATTAATAATATAGGATATTCCATGCAAAAATTCAACACCATATTAATCATTATGGATCAATTTCCTCATTCCTTGAACTAAATAGATTGCCTCACTATCATAACTTGTTCTTGACTTAACCAATGTTCAAGCTTTTTGAAATCATTAGAAATATTTTTCACTTGCGTAGGATACACTCTTGTTAATATTTCATCCTCATGACAAGAAGAATGGGAAGATGGATTATCAACAATAGTAGCTATTTCATTGGTATGTATAACAATTTCATCTACATTCCTACTAAATATATTAGAGGATTCATGATCTACATCTTAAAATGGACTCATAATTCTACAACTTCTTCTCACAAGTATGCTATATGTAGGACTAAAGCTTATGAAACTCATACACAAAGCAAGACAAGAAGGGAATGTCTCAAAATACAATTTATTAATAAAAAATGATTATTTAAACATTAAACAAAGGAAATTAATGCATCATTGACAATGAAGATTATGCAAGCATACATCAAGCTTATACACAATAAGATCTACTATGAAAAGTCAATACATGTTTGCACATATAACCTAATACATGTGAATCTAATAATAAAGTAAAAAAAGCATATACAAATTAGATCTGGACATCCAATTTAGAATTAAAGGGAATGTAAGATACATTGGGTTCACCAAAATGCGATGAAAGAAAAATGAATGCCATCGACACTGACTAGGATGGATGACCAAACTAGGAAGATCACACCCCATTGTTGATCTCTAAGTTTTGTTGATCATTAGTGTCCCACACTTAGTCATTTATGTAGGCAGGTTAGTTAGTCACTGCGACTGAGCTATCTAGTACATGTCAAGCAGATAGTAGTTGCCGAGTTACACAGAAGTTGAGTGAAATTGATTAGTCCATGTCGAGCGCCAGAGTCTTCATGTGTCAAGCAAGACATGTCAGGAATGACACAAACTTAAAGGTAAACTGTTTTGGGCCAACTTGTTTGGGTATTTAATGTTTTTAACGGAGTTAATTACGCATTAAATCGTTTGATCCAATACGTGGCATGGAGCCAATAAGAAAATTGGAATGCCCAAGCGGCATAAGTATTTGATCTTGATCGTTGATCTAGATCTAAATGATAGATCCGTAAGGTATATAAGATTGCTTCTTAACCTAATTTTGTAAGGTGTGTGTGTGCATACAAGAGATATATGCGAAGGGTTATTTTGAGTTAAGAAGCATAGATCTAGCAGAGCAACAAAGCAATGAGCAACAGAGTAAATTTATATCATATTATTAGATCAGAGAAGGTATTGAACAGAGGAGATTCGTCATCAACATTTGAGTGCATATCAAAGGATCAAATCTTGAGACATTATAACAAGTGTATCAGGTGAAATCTCTTAACAGAGTGGTTCTAGAAGACCTTTCTAAATCTCTTAGTTGAGTGCTTACTTTGTTGTAAGTTTAAATCCTTTTGCAAGGTAGATATTAATGATTTGTAGCTCTTCACTGGGTAGACCTTTAATCAAGTAGATTGCAAGTTGTGATAAAATTTTGTAACCGTAACAGGCACACTTTATTTCTGCAGTAACTTGAAGATTTTTGTGGGTGTCATCGCCACCCCAGTTTTACCTTATTGGGTTTCTGGGTTACCAAATTTTGTGTCTTGAGTTATTTATTTTATGGATGCTACTAGTTAATAGATCAATTATATTTATGGTATGGTTGTGGATCATTTTGTTTTAAGGGATAAAAGTTATAAGATATTATTCACCCCCCCTCTCAGTATCTTGCTTTCCCATCTTGTATTTCCAACAATTGGTATCAGAGCGCAGTTCTCCTATAAAAGGTTTTAATCAGCTTGAGAATATAGATCTTGAGATGGAGGTTTACAAAATGGATAAAGTCATTGAGACTCAAAAGATTGATATTTAGCTAGCATTACATCAGCTTGAGACAACAAGACAAGAATTGAAGAAGTCTCTGCTAACAAGGAAATATTTGGCCAAACAAATGAATGACACTCATTATCAGGAAGAAGACACTGCACATCTATTTCAGAATGGAAATTCTACTGAGAGCGATGCAACAATTTCAGATCTATTGGAAAGGAACAATACATTGTGTGAAGAAGTCAGAAACCTGAAAAGAGAGCAAGAAATGCAAACAGTAAGACTATGTGAAGTAGTAGAACAAAAGTAGAAAGCTGAAGATGACAAAGCTATGGATCAAGAAGACAAAAGAATGATGACTATCAGACTTGATGAAAGGACACATGATGTACAAATGATGACAAACAATCAAGTTGACATGGTGAATCAACTGCTACTTGTGAATCAAGAAATCAGCAGGATAGACATGGAAACTGTGAATCTGAGATCTGAGAATAGTCAATTGAAAGATGAATTAAGATCTGAGAAAGAACTTAATGAGAGATTGAACAAACCAAATGAAGCTTTGAATTATTTTGAAAATATGATGAAAGCATCAAGAAGATCTAAGGACTCTTCTGGACTAGGTCATACCGAACAACAGACATCTTCTGAGAATGGAGAATCATCTAAGACTGGTGAAAGAAGGAATGCTGCAAAGACAAAGAACAACAAGCTTGTATGCTACCATTGTGGAAAACTAGGACACACAACAAACATCTGCTGAAGAATGAATGGCAAGTCCAATCCTAAAGCTAAGTTCAATGGTTATTGCTTTAACTGTAAGAATTTTGGACATCAGGCACATGAATGTTGGGCAAAGGCAAGCAATGCACCTCCCACACCTAGATTCAATGGGTATTGTTACAACTGTCAGAAATTTGGACATAGAGCACAAGATTGTAGATCTAATGCTAAACAACAATGGACATCAAAGACACAAGCAAAAGCACCTAGGAAAGGCAATACTTAAAATTGGGATTACAACACATGACATAGCTGTCATTACTGTGGTGAGTATGGACATGTTCCAGAAAACTGCATAAAGACACATTTCAGAGGAAAATCTAAGAGTTGGATGAATGGAAGCCTAGTTTGTTATAATTGTCTAAAAATTGGTCATATTAGGAAAGATTGCAAAACAAGGGTACCTGCTCGTACTATTGAGCAGATTAGAGCATAAATGAACTAGACATGGATAAGAAAAGAGGAACTGAGTAGCAGTGAAGCTACTACAACCGAGGTCACCCAATCCAATGGATCAGGTGATCACACCATCACCAACTAAGAAAATAAGGTATGTGAGGAACTATATTTATATTTCACATCTTTCATTAGTTCCTAACATATAAAAGTGCAAAAGTCCATATTTGCATATGTAAAGATGCAACAAGACACATTTTGAGACATGTACTGAGAAAAGTCAATATGCACTATAGGTGACGAGCAATAGTCTTATTGTGTACTAAGACCGAGTTCTCTAGTGTATACCAAGCTTATATGGTTGACCGGGTAAGTTCTGTATGATGACTGAGTATGGGTTGTGATCAAGAGATAGGCGAGTTAGTTGGCCGAGGACAGCTGTATGGCACTCACTCAACGGAAAGAACATTTAACGCTAACCTAATTTTGACCGTTGGAATTTATATAAAGGAAAGAACTATTTATTTTCATTCTCACCATGCAATTGAGAATTTCACCAAGTGATTGAGCATTTGTGAACTTGATTTCAACAAAGATTTTTTTTTAAAAGATTTCTATAGCGTGCCGTCGGCAATCTTGACTGAATAGTGCAAATTTCAATATCTACCGAGGTACTCTGTTCGACGTCTTTGAAACCCTATTTTTGGAAATCTTGGCCGCAAGTTCTTCCACAACAGTTAAGAATATGGAGAAGGAGTTGAGAAAAGTTCAATTGGTAAGGAGCGACACCTGTGCACCTCCTAATTTCACGGCGGTTCCTGAAAGTGCCATCTAGGGTAGACAGAGCCCTAAAAGATGAGTATAAACATCTAGCCAAGAGAGGGTTAACTTGTGCCCTAGATTTATCGATGGATTTCAAAATGGAATGGATCAAGATTATCCTTATCCATGTACACAACATGAACATATGGCTAGATAATGGACCAGTTAAGATTACAAAGGAAATCATCCACAGGGTAACTGGCTATCCAACTATTAACAGGAAGAGAACCATGAGATGTCATAGTAAGGAGAATATAGAAGAATACACCGGAGCTGTTTGGAATAAAATGGGAATGAAAATATCAACAATCAAGGATTTGGAGCTTGATTTTGCAGTTAGGGTTATTTCTCACAAGTTTTATCATTCGAGCCGACTGGACAGTGTCCCATGTATTGCAGTTGACCAGGATTGGAAGATTGTGAAGGACCATACTTATGACCTTGCCGAGCTTTAGTTGACACAACTGGCCGAGAACCTTTCTTCAATCTGAAAGGCAAAGAACTCAACATGTAAGTTCGGTTCTTTGCTAGTTTGCATATTTTTCTATGTACAAAATACATTTCCCACTTTTGGAGATATTGTATGGAAGATAATCTGACCAATTACACAATAGATCAATGTGCTTACTGAGCAATTAGGTGGTAATTTTAATAATATAATGGGAACACATTTTGTAGAATTCAAGAAAAAGATGAGATCGAGAAGTAGAATTCCCAGATCACTAGTTGAGAAACACTATGAGGATATTTGTTTCCTAGTGGATATAGATTTTACCTATGTTTAGGCAGTAGTGTCGAGGGTATCATGGCTAAGGCCATTACCTTATGAAGTAAATATTGATGAGACATCTACAGCTATAACAATTCTACTGGTAGAGGAGAATGATGGATCAACCAGACGTTTTGGGAATTATGGATTTGAAGGCTGGCACTATGGAGAGGAAAAGGAAAAGATTGTAAAAGATTTGAGGAAAATGGTTGGAATAGAGAGTGATGAAGAAATAGAGGATGCACCTTTGGGTTTATCAATAGGACATGGATAGGATATGTCTAGTGAAGAAGAGGAGAGTGAACTTGAAGAAGAGATCCTTGTGAAAGCTAAAGGAAAGCAGTCAGTAGTTGCTAGGGCAACTAAACCAAGCCAACCCAAATCTAAGGATACCCCTCCTATTGCTAACCATCCTAGGACTAGGGCATCAACAGTTTCATCTCTTACTGAGACAAATAAAGTATATAAAAAGAAGAATGCTAGAGAGAGAGCAGTTTAGGGAATAGAAAACAAGTTGAGACAAAGGTTGTGCCGAGCCAACTTGAGAATAGATTGAGGAGAAAACTAATCTTGGGGAAATAAGATGATGAGGAGAAGACATATACAGATGAACCCAACAACATACCTACAGCATCACACAAACCACTGACCAATATTGATGAGGTATGCAAGAAAATTAGAAGTACAGCTGGATTAGCAGGATTTAAATTTATCAAGTATGAGAAGCAAAGCATAGAAGACAAGCATAAGATTCAGGAAGCACTATTAGATATGATGGGTACATTCAATATGACACCTGTAGAGATAGGAGACCTTGTCCCCCTATAAATTTATGATATTTTATCACAAAAGTGGCAATATGCACTGATGAGTGAAAGAAAGATAAGGGAAGGGACGTTAGCTAAGGTCATTCCTGGATTAACCAAGAAGCAAATGGGAAAATTCATTGAACAATATCAAAGGAAGTCTATTCCCAAACAAAGAGCCTATGCAATTTTGAAAAATGATGTTGAAGGTGTAGTTCAACAGAGCACCAAAATTTAGAAGGAGACATTTGGGCTATTGACTAAGAAAGAAGATAAGAAAGGTGAAGGCACCTCAGAGCAGAAAGAAATGTAAGAACAGATTGCTACTGATCAAGCAGAGACTGTAATGGAACTGGAATAGAAAATAGTCAAAGTGCAAATTTTAGATCTGACAATGGACAGTCCTATTTTCACTGTAGTTGAAGCTAATAGTAATGTGGATGCTGAGGATCAAAATGAGCCAACAAACATAGGTATGCAATTGCCTATTCATACAATTGAGGCCGGGACAGAGAAAGAAGGAGAAAAGGAGGTAACAAATGTTAACCCACCTATTTTAGAGGTTGTGCAAACATTCTTAGACAGTGGAGATAAGATGGAAGAAATTACAAATAAGCCTACAAAACAAGAGGCTATACAAGTGTTGGTGGATCTACCACACTTTGTATCATCTACTCCAACTGGACCTAAAATTGGGAGTATACTAGATCAACAGGTAATTTTGACTCAATTGAAAATTGCAATTGAAATTAATACTGACAAAGAAAAGGATATTGAAGAACCTAAGCCGAGTATCAGCTCACCAGAGTTCAAGAAGAAGCTAAACAAGAAGAAGTCACCAAGCTTAAATGTCACATTGGATGAAGTTATTGTGACTCCTAAATGGGATCCAGAGAACTTGTCATATGAGCAGATTCAGACTCTTCAAGACCTATTAAAGAGGAAGATGAGACAAGAGGAAATGAAGAGGGAGCATAAGAAGAAGCAAGTTATACATGATATAAAGGATATTTTTGTTAAATATTTTGACATGGAAGATGAAAATCAGCAAGCACCAATTCTGGAATAGTTAGTTCACATTGTGCAGAGAGTTAATGATGAACACATTGAGGCAAATGAAAAGTTGTTGCAATGGTTTGAGAGAAAATTTGAGAACAAAGTCTTAGAGAATATCTCAAAAGAGATTGCTACCAAACAGGTTGAACTTTCTTCTCTTGTTGACATTCTTGAGGAAGTTGGAAATAATGGTTATTCTTTGTACAAAAGGTTATGTGATGTAAAATTCTTTACAAAGGATAATCAACAACTTATTGAGAAGTTGCAATTAGATTTAAAGTCAACAATGAGCTCATTGAGCGTGGATGCTAGTTCTAGCTCCATACATTTTGATAGGTTGACTCATGCACAAAGGAGGTTAGCCGAGCTTATGGCTAAAGATGGCCAAATAAGGGCCAAATTGATAATGATTCAGACTAACTTGATACCTCATCTGGAGGTTATTTAGAAGGAACTTGCAGCTACACGTGAATTAGTCCAGAGAGATTCTCATCTCCCTATTGCAGATAGTTTCGTAAGTCTAGTTGCCGAGATAGAAATTAAGTTACAGGTTATGAAGTTTGTTAAGGATAGTTGGGATACAACGTTTGCATTGATATTACAGCTTCATAAGCCATTTTTGGATAAATATAACTTAACCCCTATAGCTATCAGTGACAAAAACAAGGGGGAAACAGATAAGGAAATAGACAAAGATGTGCAACAACATGCATAATATTTTTTTTGGCATGTACACTATGTAAATATCTTATGAAGACCGAGGTATAATCTTAGGGGGAGTATGTTGTGTACTTAGGCAAATTTTGTGGATATAAAGAAATGATAAGTGTTTTTGCCACTAATATAAAAGGGGGAGATTGTTGATCTCTAAGTTTTGTTGATCATTAGTGTCCCACACTTAGTCATTTATCTAGGCAGGTTATTCGATCATCACTGCGACTGAGCTATCCAGTATAGGCCAAGTAGATAGTAGTTTCCGAGTTACACAGAAGCCGAGTGAAATTGATTAGTCCATGCTGAGTGCCAGAGTATTTATGTGCTGAGAAAGATATGTCACGAATGGCACAAAATTAAAGGTAAACTATTTCAGACCGACTTGTTTGGGTATTTAATATTTTCAACGGAGTTAATAACACATTAAATCATTTGATCCAATACGTGGCATGGAGCCAATCAGAAAATTGGAATGCCCAAGCGGAATAAGTATTTGATCTTGATCATTGATCTAGATCTAAATGACATATCCATAAGGTATATAAGATTGATTCTTACCCTAATTTTGTAAGGTGTTTGTGTGCATACAAGAGAGATATGTGAAGGGTTATTTTGAGTTAAGAAGCATAGATCTAGTAGAACAACAAAGTAGTGAGCATTAGAGTAATGTTATATTAGATTATTAGATCATAGAAGGTATTGAAAAGAGGAGATCCGTCATCAACATCTAAGTGCATATTGAAGGATCAGATCTTGAGACATTCTAACAAGTGTATCAGGTGAAATCTCTTAACAAAGTGGTTCTAGCAGACCTTTCTAAATCTCTTAGCCAAGTGCTTACTTTGTTGTAAGTTTAAATCCTTTTGCAAGGTAGATTATAATGATATGTAGCTCTTAACTGTGCAAACCTTTAATCAGGTAGATTGCAAGTTGTGATCAAATTTTGTAGCCCTAACATGCACACTTTATTGCTGCAGTAGTGAAGATTTTTGTGGGTGTCATCCCCACCCCAGTTTTACCTTATTGGGTTTCTGGGTTACCGAATTCTATGTCTTGAGTTATTTATTTTATGGATGCTACTAGTTTATAGATCAATTATATTTATGGTATGGTTGTGGATCAGTTTGTATTAAGGGATAAAAGTTATAAGATCTGATTCACCCCCCCTCTTAGTATCTTGCTTTCCCGTCTTGTATTCCAACACCCATATGCTCTCATCACATTGGAAGTAAATTTCATCTACTGGGTCCAATGAGGCTCAAGCTCCAAGAGGATGCAAGGATTCATTTTCTATGACATTGAAATTGACTAAGTGAAATATAATCTAAGAATTAGGGCAAAAATGGAATGAATGTGTATGCAAACATATCACTTTCTTTAAACCAAATTTTGATACTAGATGTGGAATATGAAATGGATACTAACTTGTGATCCAAATTTTAGTTTGAATGGAAGGAATTGGGTGACATGGAGGGTCTAGGGTGAATAGATTCATCTAAAGCCCTAAGAGGTGCTTGAGACCCAAAAAATTTTGATGAAGGTTTTTCCACTTGTAACTTTCTGTTAGATCCGTTTGTCGCTTCTTCTGCAACTAAACCACCTATCACCTACACATTAAAATGATAATTATTGGGGAAGAGGTGTTTGCATTGGTCAAATATTTTTTTAAGAATTGACCTTCAAATTGATTTGAAATCAGATAAAAAGAAAAGTGTTTTATTAGTAGTAGAGACTTGATAATATATTATACCTTCACAAGTGTTGAATTGCTCATGAAGATGCTTGAAGGTATTGTAAATATGGTCATGGCCTTGGATCTAGGATATGAGAGTCATGAATGCCCTCACAAATGCTTCTATATAGATGTTACTCCCTATCTTCAATGTGAATACATTACCTTTGTATCTTTATTAAATGGATCTTGCTCCAAGTGTGCTTGAGATCATGAATTTTTATTCAAAATGAGGGAGGTAGCATTGCTCTTATACCTCTCCAAGCCATTTTGAGCTCAAAAATTTAAGGGGGTCGATAGGGTTTTGGATATACCACTAAAGAATCAAGACTTTTCTCCAATTTAAATTTGTGCAACCTTTATATGGAACAATCAGCTCCCAAGGCATGGGGTGACCTATGTCGTCTCATGCCTTACGAGACGCCCAGTTCTAGCCAACCAGGGCTCAAAATTTATTTAGGGGTCAATGAGGGTATGTGGATACCTAAAATGCACACAAAATCAAGGTTTGAATTTGGAATAAATACAAAAGGCCACATTTAATGAAATATGGTCTATGTATGAAAGATGTGATAAATGGACAAAACAATTAAAGAGGGCACAACTACAATTAAGTTCCCACGTGTAAATTAAGTTAATGGAAGACAAATATTTGAATATTTACTAATTAAATGCATGAAAAAGGACAATAATGTATGGAAGCCTTGGACACTAAAATGAGGCCCAACTAAGAGCCAATATTGCACTTGCTTGCTATTGAGGATGCTATAGTATGAAATCCAAAATTCATATAAATCAAAGTTGTACCATCCTAAATTCTAGGCACCTTTAATTAGTGCAAGAGATGAAATTGGGCAATTATACATGCTAAGGCAACCATCAAACCCTGAAAGCAATCAAACAACATCCTAATATATCATTAAAGCCGCGAAGGAGAAAATATGAAATATAAAAGCAAATTCAACAAAACTCCCTTTAACTTGTTCCAATGCCTTTCTTGATTCTCAAAATATTTGATGTAGCTCTCATGATGATTATATGCACTCAATGAAAGCAAACAGATGATAATGGCAAGAAGATTTGAAAGATGATGGTTAGTGAATTTAAGTGAAATGAAGGCAATTTACAGGATTTTGAATCCAAATCACCAAATTGGAAAATTGATGCACAATTGGGGAAGATGTCATAATCAAAGAGTTGCAATTGGGAAATGTCATATTATGACACATTATGAAAAATTGTAAGAGATGCATTTTTTAATGCTTAAATCAAGGATATTTGGAAGGGAAGGGGATAGGCTATATTAGTGGGAATATGGGAAGGGAAGATGGAGGCTAGAAAATAGGAGATGGAGGCTAATTAGTAGGGATTAAATCCCATGTGGAATAATGAGGAATTTTTTAAATTAAAATTTCATTTGTTCTCACAATATGGAAATTAGGATATAGGAACTAACAAAATCCCATAAATAAAAAGTTAGCCAATTAATTAATGCGAGATTAATTAATTGTGAGAGCTAGGAAAAAGGGATAAATAAAAGCATGTTTATTTATCAAGACTTAAGGTTAGGGATAAATTAATTGGTTATTTACCCCTAAAGAGGGTGAATTAGTATATTTGACCAATTTGATGATTTTGATGAGACAAAAGATCAATTTTGATGATGAGTTGGACAAATTTTGATGCTTTGATAAGGTTCATAATAATTTGAATCAATTTCAGATGACTATGAACCAATTTTGATGATATCAAAAAGCGCTGAAATGATTTTGATAGGTTTGGCATGGTTTTGAATCAATTTGAAAGCATTGACAATGATTTGATAGGTTTTGATAATGATTTTGAACATGATCAAATCGGTCAAAGTGATTAGGGTTATGTTGTGAATTAGGGTAAAAAATCTATGATGATGACATGGGAGAATGCCACAATGTTAGTGAATAGAAGACATGTTGATTCCAACTAGGGATTTGACTGAGACAAACCACTCTCTACACAAAAATTTCCTTCTTTTTTATATGTAAGAACAAGTGACAGTCACAGCAGATCAGATCTGGTAAGTTCAAGATGTCGTGAATAGTTTGTAAATGAAAATTGTTGGAATTCCAAAGAATAGGTTGGCCCAGGCAACATAGTCCACTGAATACGTCATCTTAGGCAACCTATTCCCCTCAAAATAATATCATATTGAAATCACAAGTTAGTTACACCTTTTGATTTCTTTTTTTGGCATTTGTATTGATTTCTTAGGTTTTTTATTATTTTGAGGGGAATAGGTTGCCTAAGCTGACGTATTTAGTGGACTATGTTTCCTGGGCCAACCTCTTCTTTGGATTTCCAATAATTTTTAGTTACAAACTATTCACGACATCTTGAACTTACCAGATCTGATCTGCTGTGACTGCCACTTGTTCTTACATATAAAAAAGAAGGAAATTTTTGTGTAGAGAGGGGTTTATCTCAGTCAAATCCCTAGGGTCTTCAACTTTGATTGGTACTTTCTCTTTTTGAGATTGGTGGTCATTGTTGTTGATGAACCTTGGGTGAGGTGATTTCAAAATTAGTGGGTCAATTAATCATGTTTGATATGTTTGGGTGAGGTGAAGAGGCTAGAGGATTATGCTCTTTTCCCTTTTGGGAGAATCAGAAACTTGGAACCCTTGAATCCAAACTAAATCCCCATGTGGTCCATATTGTGAGTCTTCCTTGTTAGAGAGGGTTAACCGTAGTGGACATTCCCTTGATTGGGAAAACCATGTGGACGGAACCTCAAGCGGTAATAGCCATTTTCACCATGGTAGTGACAACCGCTATATAAATGTCCTTGTGGAAGAAATATCCACGGGTGTAGTTTCTTGTGGGTTGTCAGATCTTCTCAGCGGCTCCTGATTTATTAAATTCTTGGACTGTGTCAAAACCTCGGTGCGCCAGGATTAGATTTCACCCAATTGAGATTGCAAAAGTTGCAGAGTCAAGCCATTACTAAGAACCATAGTGCAACCAACTTTTTATTTTCTAGGACTATGTGCGTGATTGGAAAACATTTGAGAACATACACAAGTAGCATTCTTATGG
>MU226911.1:1579281-1597734 GCA_018584345.1 Thuja plicata
AGAAAACCCCTCTTTTAATTAAATAAATAAAAATCCCCACTTAAAGCACTTTATTTGTTGAAAAAGGAAATAAATTAAATTAAATTAAATAAAAATCTCTTTTTCATCACATCTTCCTAAGTGGTGGTTTTTTGCCTCTTAATCATAGCCTTTGATTTTTGCCTCTTAATCTCAATCATTCACTTTTCTTTATAAGGAGACCTCTCCTTCTCATTTTCATATTAGGTTTTCATAGTATTGTTATGCTGCAGGTTTGGAGAGCAATTTTGCAGGAGGATTTGAGCACTTGAGCTTGGATATTGCAACTTCTCTCTTCTTGTCTTCTTCTTGCATTCATGGCTACTCATGTAGATTAGATTCATGTTTATTTTCATAAATTAAACTTGCATTTGTATTTGCTTTCATAGATTAATCATGCATTATTATCATTTAGATTAATTTCCTTTCATGCATTGCAATCATATAGAGTAGATCTCATTTTCATGCATTTGAATCTCTCATTTCATGGTGTACTTGCATAGACACTAACTAGGTCAATCTAAGGGCCTCCATTATACACCTTTGCACTCCATGACTAGAGAGCTATGGATCGATATTTGAGGCCTCATTCTTCATGAGCAACCTTGGATAGAATGATTCATAGAAGTGTGTCAACATTTTAGCACACAGTGTGAACAAGAGTCCACCTTTTCCTCTATTTCATCCTAGTCCTTACATCTCCCTATCAAATTTTCATATTAGTGAAGGTTCGTGATGCCCATTAAGAGCTTGGATGCTTCTAAGCCTATTGGGTTATCCCTCCTTCCTAATGTGCAATACGAAAAAGGATTGATCCCCCTCCTATCCTATTTTTGTATTGTACAAAAGCATAAATACATGACTTATTAAAAAAATCAAGTTTCTAATAACTTAACTCTTAAGGCTAAGAATTAGCTAATTTGTTGGAATTTTTTTAGTAAAAGAGATATCTATGCTTTGGTAAGTTAAACAAAAAAAATTAGAGTCATTTTGATTTTAATTGTGTTATTTATTGCAATATTATTTTGTTGAAGCTATTTTCAAAACAAGAAAATAAAAGAAAAGGTACAACAAGTAGAAGAAAAAGAGCAAGAGCAAGAACAGAGAAAGAACAAGAAGAATAGGAAACAAAAAGAGAAGAAGCAAAAGAAAAAGAAAGGAGAGGCTAAAGAAGAAAGAGAAAAAGTTAGCATTGGGGACAATAAAGAGGGGTGCAATTCTACGCCTCGAACCCTATGGTTTGTGTTGTGTTACAAGTAGTCAACTTGTTACTGATGACATGTAGCTGATTGAATGTTTGAAGATGTTAAGTTGATCACCGAAATGCAGAAGGATAATGCAAGACATTAAATCAGTTAATGGATTGTATTGTCATTGATTTCAACTTGATATAATCTAATCGATTATAATCAAAGTGTCAAAGACTTCAGAGAATCAAAGAGAAAAAGAGTATGCTTTCAGTAATGCATTAAAAAAAAGCATTCATGATATGACTTCAAACACCGACGATCAGTGGACACCGACGAACAGAGATCACCGAAAGTCAAGTCATAGTGATCCCTAAGCAAGAACATCGACGAGCATTACCGATGAGCAGAATCACAAGCATAACTGATGACTAGAAACATAGTGTAAACTGACGAAAAAGCCCGAGGAGAACTGGAGGGTTGACCGAAGCTATCAAAGAGTTGAACACTGAAATTAACTTGAGTTTAGAAATGAAAAAATATCTAGCTGGCAGAGCTAAATATAGACTTAACTAGTAGTTAACTTTGTTTTCATCGACAAGATAAAGCCAGAGATAAGTAATGGATTTAAAGATATTTTTTCCAGTTGGCAAGAATATCTCAGCGAGATAAAACAAGAGTTTAGTTTTAAATCTAATTGGCAAGAATTGTGGATCATGCCAAGATCAAGAAAATCAAGAACCCAACAACAATGATATCATGTCTATAAAGAGACAACTCAATTCATTGCGAAATGAACTGGTGGGTGAATGAATGAAAAGAGGATGCTGAAGAGAAACCGATGAAGAGAAACTTCATACAGTCCTGATCAACAAGCTGAGGAAAGAGCTAAAGTTTTCTGCGGACACCGAGCAACAAAGCACAAAATCACCGAGCTGAATCAAAGTGGAGCAAAGGTATAAACCAAGATATATTGATCAGAATAGTTTTATGAGATTACAATATATCTGAAAATATGCAAGTATAAGTTGTATATGTGAACAGATCATACTTTTTCAGTTTAACCATTGATTCAGAAAGTCTCTTAACCGAGCAGGGTTTAAATATCCTTTCTATACTGAGATACATCCAAAGGAGTATCAAAAAGTTTGATCATGAAGATAGCATGAGATGCCAGATACCTATTGACAAGCAAAGTGAGTGTTTGATCAAGTAAGGTAGCATAGAGATGCCTGATATCAAGTGACAAACTAAACTTTTAAATCCTCTAACAAGGTCACACCTAACAGTGTGTTTGTAACCTTTAACAGGGTTGGCTCTTCATCGAGCTCACTTCAGAAGAGTGAAAATTTTGGGTTACTGGTCCCAAGTGGTTTTTCCCTTAATAGGGTTTCCACATTAAAAATTCATGTGTCTATGTGTTTATGAGTCATTACTTTAGTGTTTTGCGTTACACATAACTTAACTAGATTGATCGGTATACTCTAGATAATTTACTGTCTTTCGGTAAATTAACAAACTTCTAGTCGGTAAACATACAGTAGAAGGTTTTACAAATCATTTCAAATAGTAGTAATTTGATAAAAGTATTTGAAGGCATTCATCTTATAGGAGTGAAGATAACTAGAGGCTTAATATTGTGGTACTAAGTTTTAAGGGTTGATTATTGGAATATTTTTGAGGCCATTGATTCACCCCCCCTCTCAGTTATTACTAATAGTTTCTACCCTATATTAATTATAATTATATTAATGTATTTAGGTCATTTTATAAGTCATAGGTATGACATATATGTGAGGTATATGTTAGATATGATCATGTATAACATTCCAATCTTATTGAATACTATTGGAGGTATTTGCTAGCTATTTTTATCATCATTAGCCCATCATACATAATCAATTTGAGACATCTTTATCATGGACTAAGCTCTATCATACATGTGACAACATGTTGTTTTTGTAGATAATTAGTTTGCAACTTATTGTGCTATCTAAAATTGGTTTCTAACACAACATGTTATCCTCCATAAGCATTACACCATAAATATTCTATCTTTCATGCCTTAATCCTTCGGGCATGTTATAATACTTTTTGAATGGTTAGCCCCGTTATTTCACTTAAAGTTACTATCTCGAGTCCCTTTGCGACATTTACTTATCGACACCTTCTTCCAAGTCGCCCATTGTTGTGATTCTCGCTCAAGGCCTTCATTTCTTATCCTCTAGGCATCTCTATCATGATCAATGACTCAACATCGCATCCTCATGCACGATTAAGTCAAGATGCTTGTTGGAGTTAAGCATGCAAAGCCACAGTCAACTGATCAAACTTGACTCCATTGTGACTACTATTTCATACACATAGAACAACCATCTTTTGTCATGTAGATCTAGTCAACTCAATGATCAAGAAATTTAGGTTTGGTGAACTCTATTCTTAAAACCATAAGGTCTATGTATCTTGGAAGCATCAATCGTTGGGAATCACTCGCCCTTGCACAATCATGTTAAGTCTACAAAAATGTTGATCCTTTGATTAAGGGAGATCTTCATTGATGGTCCTATTTTAATCATGCATTGGAGTTTTCTTGTCTGTGTTGTTCATCCATTTGCACATGAGGGAGTTTTACTACAAAGATGATTACAATTCATTGCTTAGCTACTTCTAGTGACTTCTCTACGGATTTTTCAACTCTAGACGAAAATTCCACAACATCCCAATCTCTGCTCATGGAAATCAAGTGTGACGATGCCTATTGAAAACTTACATATTACTTTTGTTCCACCAAGAGTACTTTTAGATGTCATATCTTGTACAAATATGCCTCTAGGGATTTTTTCTTATCTCCTCAAATGTTGGGGTCTTCATTTGGCCACCTCCTATCAACTACATGATCAAATGTACACACATAGTTCATATTTAGATTTCATTCATCTTATTTATCCTCCTGCAACCTAATCCTAATCTTATTAGGGTTTGAACTTCATGGTGTAATTTGAGTTATGCTATTGTACATATTTTATACATTCTCATTTGTTCTTTTGTATTAGTTTGTGCTCTATAATTGTAATTATTCTTTGCCTTGCATGAATGAAAATTATATTTTTTTACCTTCTCTCACATTTAGCTATCTTGTGCATGTTTTGCCTTGTGTTGAATATTTATTTTCTGTCTTTTTAGTTTATGCATTATGTAAAACACGATCATGAATATTGTATTGTGAATGCGACTTTCCTTATAGAATTTCATTGGTTCTAACCTATGTATGGGTCCTTGGAAGATAGGTTAGAGTTAAGATTTGTGTAGTTTTGGGTGCCTTGTTGAAGTTATGTGTAGCTATAGGAAGAGAGAAACCACATTTTAATTTGATTCATCACCGCTTTTTACTTTCTTGTAACCACTGCTTCTCCCTTTTCCTTGCAATTTATTAGTTTAGGTGCACCCTAATTAGAAGGAAGTCACCCTTCTCCAGAGATTCAACCCCAAGCATGGGTGAAAACATTTCTGATAACAATATCCCCCTTGTAGTGAATTTGTAGGTTGTCCCCTTGAAGTGGATTTGTAAAAGAACTATTCAAAGTATATTTCATATGGCATTCTTCTTGTACAAATTATATCATTATAGTCACATAAGTACAATCAATATCACCCCATATGAGAAAAAAATAGAGATGATGTACTCCCCATAAGAAACAATCTCTAATGTCAAAATGTTGATGATGATCCAATAATGACAAAAAAGGATATAAAGACATAACCAAACTAGTAAACCATATTTACAAATAAAACCTCTCAAAAATGGTAAAAAAGAGTAAACCTAATGGGATAAAAATATTCTTGAAAATAGCGATAATATAAAAATCTTTGAAAGAAGAATAAGAGGAACAAAAAACCATTTTGAGGCAAAAGTCCCCTCCACAAGAAAAGAAAGAAGAGAGACTATGCATCCCACTTAGAGTAGAGTCTTTTGCAGTGATGGTAGATGCTCAATAATAAATGTTGAAGATAGCCAACCTTGTTGAATATTCCTTGTTGTAGGAAGAAACGAATCCAGTATTGTACATATTACTTCTTCTCATTGTTAAAATGAGTATGGGGAAAGAAAGATAAAGATGGACAATGCCTCTAAATTTTTCTCATGTCCCAATGTCGATGCCAAATATTGCTACAATCAAATCAGGTGTTCCAAGCAAGATTGAAGAAGATGAATCTATCTAGAATCTAGTAGAGATGATTGTAGAACAATTCCACAAATGAAGGTGCTTATTCAAAATGTTTATTGGAGGCTACCATGCTAATTCCAACCTATTACAAGTGATGAGGTAGAGAAGGAATAGGAGGGTCTAAAGGTTCCCCTATAACATTTAAATGACAAAACTCTATATTAAGTGAAATAAAAAAAGATTTGAAAATCCTCAATTGTGTCCTTCTAGTTATAAAGATAGGATGTGCAAAGCAAAATTGTAATATTTGTGAAGTACTCATAGCCCAAGTAGTTATATTTGGAATACTATGAATGATCCATTGTATTCAATCATGAGGAATTATGGATGTACAAACACTAGTTTCATCATAACCAACAATGGATGAAGGAGATGTAATATCGCCACACGTCTCTTAAACCATAATAGGTTAGAAAAATCTAAGATTCAAGTGACAATATTTGAATACCTTCAAAAGTGTCAATACTAAATTCATTAGTGTGTACATAAGATGAATTTGGTGATGCTGGATTACTAGAGCAGTTAACATCAAGATGTTTAGATATATGAAGAAAATGACCCCTCTAAATCTAGATTAGGAATCATATAAATTTAATTTTAAATGAAAGTCTTTGTATGAGATGAAGGATCATTTGTAAGAGTCTCTATGACATTAAGACAACCAAACTATTCTCATTCAACAAACATTTCAACTATGTTATGATCATAAACTCAAAACTCTTGGAGTGAAATTTATAACATGATCTGCAAGAAGATCCTGTAAGAATAAAGGTTCGTTCAAGTGTTTATACATTTCTTAAAATTATTCCCAAAGGTCAAGAGGACACTTAATAACACCAGTGTCCATTTGTGTTTCAATATCATAACTAAAATCTAATATCCTCAGATATGTTATGTCTTTAAGTCTTAGATATCTCTTTTCCATATCGATTATGGTATAGGAACTAGTCCATTAAGATATATAGGAAAAGATCAATCCAAAAATATTGTGTCAAGGTTCCACCTCACCAAGACTTATAGTTCCATCTATCCAATTTAATTATAATAGTGTGTTTTTTGATAGCCATGGTAAACTCCTCAACTTTAGCCACAAAATAGAAAAATGAAGAGAATCAATCAAACAAAAACACTAGATGACCAAACAATACTCTATCAATAATCCTTCTAGAAATATTTTATCTTGGAATTTTATGCTCAGTGAAATTTCTTGTGCAAATTAACAAAAAACAACAAACTAGACTTGATTTTCGTTCATTTAAATGAAAAATCCGGCCTTGTAATCAAAGTATATTTTTTGTTAGAATGAGACCATTTTGATCACACCATTATAATATATAAAAAATTATATAACTGAAGCAAGAGTGTTATTATAGGAGCTTAAATGGAGCTCCAAAAATTCCCAATTGAGAAAAACTTAACAACACTTGTGTGAGTATGATTTTTGAAAAAATAAACACCAAAATTAAGAAATATATTCACCATTTTGAAAGACAACCATTGTTAGAAACTGAGGGGGGGGGGGGGGGAATNGGGGGGGGGGGGGTGAATTAGTGGCCTCAAAAATTAATCCAATAAATCAACCCAACACTTTATACCAAAAATATAAACCTCTAGTTATCTTCAGTCCTGCAAGATGTATGCCTTTAAATAATCTTATCAAATAACTAATGTTCAGAGTACATTGTTTATCCTTTTTCTTAAGCTTTATTGAATAGCAGTCCTAACCTTTAGCAAAATATAGTAAATAACTTAGCATTTACCGATTAATCCAGTTTTAGTAATGTGTAAAGCAAAACATCAAAGAAATGAACCATATACACATTTGACACATGGATTTTTAACGTGGAAACCTTGTTAGGGTAAAAACCACTTAGGATCGGTAACCCAAAATTTTCACTCTTTTAAAGTGAGCTCGGTGAAGAGAAAACCCTGTCAAAGGTTACAAACACACTGTTAAATGCAACCTTGTTAGAGGATTTAAATATAATAGTTTGTCACTTGATATCTGGCATTTCACTATGCTATCTTCATGAGAAACTTTTTGATACTCCTTGGGATGTATCTCAATATATAAAGGATAGTTAAATCCCACTCTGTTAAGATATTTTTTGAATCAATGGTTAAAATGAAACATTATATGATCTATTCAAAAATACAACTTAATCTTGTAGATTTTCAGATCTATTGTAAGCTCATAATACCTTTATGATCAATGTTTCCATTCTGTTCATTTTCTCCACTTCTTTCTTCTTGGTGAATGTTGTTGCTTCTCTTTTGCTCAGTGTTTGTAGAAATATTAGCTCTGTTCTTCAGCTTGTTTGATCAGGTCCACATGAAGACTTCTTATCTTCACCAGTATTCTCTTCAACATCCTCTATTTCATAATGAATTATCTTGTCTCTTTTATAGACATGATTTCACCGTTTCTAAGTCCTTGTCTTTCTTGTTCTTGATGTGATCTGCAAATCTCGCCATTCTTGCTTTAAAGCTTGCTTTAGTTTTATCTCAAAGACTTATTCTTGACAACTAGAATAAAATTAGCTTATCTTAATTTCTAGCTTATCTTTAGCTTTTAAATGGTTGATGAAAACAATGTAATCAATCAGTTAACTCCATATTTAGCTCCTGCCAGCTAAGTCTTTTGTCATTTTTGAACTTCAATTCTGATCGGTGTTTAACTCCTTTTTTTCTCGGTCTTGTCTTTAGTCATCCTCAGACATCTCTGTCCATCTGGGTTCTATATCCGTCGGGAAACACTGTGACTTTCAGTTCTACTCGGGTATCACTTTGGTTCTGCTCGATAATGCTTGCTTGGGTATCTTGCTCATGTTACACTATGACTCTTTTTGAGGTTCTCTATCTGTCGGTGTGCACTGTCCGTCGGTGTTTGTTGTCACTTGGTCTATACTGAACTTTTATGCATTACTGATAACATAACCTTTATCTCTTCGGTTCTTTGAAGTCTTTGACAATATTTATATGACCAATCAAATTATACCAAGTTGACATCAATGACAATACAATACATTAACTGATTTAATGTCTTGCATTAACTTTCTACAGCTCGGTGTTCATGAACTTAACATCCTCAAATATTTAATCAGTTATAGTTCATCAACCATTTCGACCTCAAATGAAAACAATACTCACAAAGAGAAGGTTAGATGATTGAGATATGGGCTTCTAAAATTTGACTAAAAAATGAAACTCGTCAACAAATAGTTATAACATATTATTATGTTTCAAAATATCATTATGGATCATCTATTTTATTTTTCTATTTCTGTGAATGGTTTTATGGTCACTTATGGTATTATTACTAGTCAATGGGGTGCATGGTCCTACCAGTGGGCCTGCACCTTTGCCACATGATGGCTTCTAAGCTCCTTGTGATACCTAGATGTACCCTACCGATCTATGGACCACACAAGGTATAGCCCTACATTTTTTTATAAATCTAATTTTTCAAAAATATTATTAAATAATTATTTTCAAAATTGTGAATCATACTGTCTATGCACCTGCGTAATCGTGATGGTGGTGAAAGATTCTATATATGCAATAAATATTATTGCAATCTATATGAGCAAGGAGGGGATATTTTTCTCTGTTGGCCGCATGATGTCATGTTCCTAACCCTATAGTGTGCATATGGTTATGAGTAGTTGAATTATGTCTACCTTAACCCTAATTGAGTCATATTATCATCATTATATTGTTACTTGGTTAGTTGGGTTGAGCACAGATCTATGTAGTCATATTCAGGTCTATCATGTTGTTATATTAGGCATAAAAAAGGTATATATAGTTGGTAGGTGTTATAATGCTTATCATTGACATCAAAAAATTGTAGACCAAATAAATATTGCACACCAAACAAATAAATGATTGCAGATGAAATAAATGGATAAATATTATAGACCGAACAAATTAATGGTTAGTCAAATAAATAAATATTGCAGATGAAACAAATGATGTCTTACAATTTGCACGTAGAAAGTCATGGTAATGATCAAATAAATACATTTATAAATCTGTCTCTAAAACACAGTTCTTCTGAAGAACACCTTCTTGTAATATTATATTTTTAAAGTATTTATTAGTTATAGAGTATTAGTGCTTGTTTTAGCAATATTTGTTTTATCATCTCTCATAAGTTATCATATTTTCCATTGTACATGACTATACAAAGTTAAATATTTAAGAAAGCAATCATCTACATTTGTACCATCCTAAATAGTTAGCACCTATAATCAGATGCTCTATTGGGCCCCATTTTGGTGATTTCAATATTTCATGTCTGTTATGCTTGATCCTAACAACCTAGCTCCACTTATTTTGGCATCTTCCCTTCATTCTAGAATCCCCATTTGAATTTGAGCTAATTTTCCTAGGAACATAATAGTTTTGGAATTTTGTACCCAAGTTCAAAATTATTTTGGTGTTCTGTACCCCAAGTTTTGGGCCCAAATTTGAATGGGTGGCCTATTTTGGTGTTTAGCAGGAATTTTATATGTGTGGTCAACTGGATCAATTTTTAATCTAAAAATATTGTGAGGCCTATATAATTGTCCTATCTCTCCTCATTTTGGCAATCAATCAACAAGGAATTCAAGATTTTCAAGCTATAGGCAAATTTTTAAGAAGCATCCAAACATTCAAGTTCAAATCTTAAACATTCTTCAAGTATCTAAGGTATTTTAAAGGTAATATTCTCCATTGTAGCAATTTTCCCTCCCATGATGGCCAAGTAGAGAAGTTCATAATCAAGAAAGAAGATCCTTTTTTCCATCTACATGCATTGTTCATTCATTTTCAAGGCAAGAGTTATCAAGCATACACCATTGAAGGTTTGGGAGTGGCATTCATAGATCCATGCATTTGTGAAAGGTGTCCTTGAATCCTTCCTATATTCAAACTAAAAATTCATCAACTACAATTAATAAACATACAAGCATCTTCAAGAATATGTGCGATCACTATATCCGCTTATGAAGGTATATACAATTTCAAGGTAGATTTAATATTTACCTTTACATTTACATTGCTTTCCTTTATGCAATTTCATCTCAATTTCAAGGTTGATTCCTAAATAGAGGTTGGATCAAGGCGAACCCCTTTCAATCCAACAATTTTCATTTTTTTGTCTGTAGGAGCAGGTGGCGCAATTGTCATAAATTTTTTAGAAAGTACAGGATCTGACAGACTGTCCCAAGAAATTTTAGACAAAGTTGTACGGAACATAGAAAGGAAATCATTTTGTTCCTAGGTATAGAATGCCCAAATTGTTATGTATCTCAAAAAACAACTTCAAGCTTTAATTGCAAGTCACATTTTCTTATTGGTTACCATTTCAAGTCACTGCAAGTGTCTACTTGATTTCTGTAATTCTATAGAATCTTAAAGTTTTCAATTTAGCTTATTTATCCTTCTATTTTGCATCAATCACCCATATCCCATCAAATCAAAAAATTTCAAATTTATTATCAGTGAGGGATCATTGATTCGACTATCACTAAAGTCCTACTTGAGCCTATTGAATCATCTTCCTTACAATTGTGCAATTATGAAAAGGGTGGATTTGTATTATCTCTCACTTATCCATCCATCCGTTTTTCCCACTATACATTTTTGTGAACCCAAATTATGACATCCCATTTTGATTTTGGTGTTAGATCTCCTTTTTATGCATTCTCATTTGATAGTTAGATGTCCTATTCATTATATTTCATGTGTAATTATGTGTTATAAATCCATTTATGTTTCATAAATTTGATGAGTGTTTGCGTATCTCTTTCAAAGTTATTGCTTGCATTTGTTAAACATATTTTCCTTTCATTTACTTGTGCATGAGTGTTATAACATTGAGTCCTACCTATAGAATTTTCCTTAGAAAAATCCATAAACTTATGAGTTCCTTTGATCCAGAGTCCTCTTTGTTACCTAGGAATATTGATGAAACACACATGCCTACTAATGACAATCTCGTTATTGTTGAGAATCCTTCTTCCCACTCTTCTCATGATGAAGATGAGGATTTAAGGGTGTCTTCTACCCAAGTCCAAAATATTTCTAAATACTTTGAAAATTTTGAGGAATGGTTAGGTCAAGAACAATCTAATATAGAATCCATCTCTTCAGTAGAAATGACGAGGAAAATGACGAGGAAGATAATCCACAATGATGAACATAGTGTTGATTTCTTGTGTGTTATTTCCCATCTCATTAATAACAATGTTAAACCCATTAAATATTTTGATCAAGAACTTGGTTTAAGTCAGCCTACCACTAGTGTTGAAACTTATATGTTGATTCCTACTTCATCACCTAGTCTTTCTACATACACTCAACCTCTCATGACTGCATCTGTTTCAAACATTAATCCTACACATGTTAGTATTGGAAACATTCCTAATCCTATTGTTCCTCCTCCTTCGAGTGTTCCATGTGTTTCTAAATCTTCATCTATGCCTAATAAAACAATGTCCCATTTCATATTCTGACGTTCCTTCCATTTCCCATAATGGTCCAAACCTTTCACACATGTCTCACACCGACCTTTCCACTGAATTTACTATTAATAGTCTTTCTCAAACTGTTTCATCCTTGAAACAATAAATTTCCTCCATGAATCAATCCAAATTTAATTTACTACTTGTGACATTGCTAGCCCTTTGTCCTTGGATATCATTCCCTTTGTTATCCCTCAATACCTGAAAATAAACCACTTGGAGACTTAAAATGGTTAACGTGAACCCTTGACTCATTTTAAGACATTTCAAACATTGTTTAGTGACTTTTCTCATGATCATACATCAATGACTAAAATTTTTACTAGAACATTTTGAGATAAGACCTTGCAATGATATTGTTTTGTGCCTCCTTATTCCATTGATTCCTTTCAAAAACTTGCTAATGCTTTCATTAAACAGTTTCAAAGCAATATTGGTCCTAATATTTATTTGACTGATTTAATGCATTGTAAATAAGGTGTTAAAGAAAAAGTGACTATTTTTAATTGGTAGATTTAAGCATTTGCATGCTTATATTTATTATCATGTGTCTGATATTGATGTGCATCATAATTTAATTGCTAATTTACAAAAAAGACATCAGAGATAAGATATTTCTTTATGAATTATCTTCTTTTACTTAATTATGTGTAGTACTTCATAATTATCAAATTCAAGTGAGTCAATCTAAGAGTATACTCCAATGGCTAAGGTTGATAAGAGTGATGTCATTTCTTAGTAATTCTAAAAGTTTCAAAAACCTTAATGCTTCATCAAGGTCAACAATTCATCAAACAACATTGATGCACAAGTGGAGGCAACAACCAAAGGCGTGACTCTTTTGTCATCTAATTTTAGACCTTCATGTAACTTTACACTTGTTTCTGAATTTTTGCATAATCTGATGTTGAAGTTTATTAATGCTAATGTTTTAACACTTCCTCCCATTAAATGAATTGATCCTTCAAAATAATCATTCAAATCCTTTGATCCCAAATCGTTTTGCCAATAGAATCATCAACCTAGTCACGATAGTGAGAAGTGTTTCCATTTGAAATCTATTGTTAAAGACCCCATTGATTCTAATGATATATTTGTTGAGGGTATTAATGATCAAGGAAAAAAAATTGTTGCCCATCCCAACCAAAAATTGCAAATTTATACCAATCCCTTACCTTCTCATTCTACCAATATGATTGAGTCTACCCATTCTTTACCTTCTCCTTCCATCACTACTGTTGACCCTCCTACCATTGTGAATTATAATGTTGAATGCATTGAGGCCAACAATGTTTGTAAACCTTATTGATCAATCTGAACCCAAACCTGAATGAAAACCCAAGCTTTGCATTATATTTGATCCTAGGGAGATTATTAGGGTACATCATGGTCCTCTTTACATCAATGCGAAGATTAATGTTCTTCCATCTTGTGGATTCCTTATAGATCCTACTTGCATGGTGAATATTATAAATGAAGAACACATTTACACAATATTCCTCTGATAATTTGATGTCATGATCAAACCTTTCAAAGGTTTCATTTGTCCCACTCATGGTTCCATTATCTTTCCCATAGAAGTTGGTAAGAAAACCTTAGATTTCACCTTTGTAGTCATACCAACTTCAAATCAATTTTAGGTTAGACTTGGATTTCTTGGCTCACTTCCATGAAAGTCATAGTTTCTCCTATCTATAAGTGTTTAAAATTTTCCCATAACGGAGAAATCATAACAATTAGCTATATCCTCTACCAGCCTTTAACTAGTCATGGGAACTTTGACCTTGACTTCTTTTTGCCTAGCATGCCTCAACCAACTCAACCTCACAAAGACAATTTATTTATATCCTATAAAAAAATTCAAGGTCCAAAAGATTTGTGAACTTAGCAATCATAGTGTAGTTCCATCTCCTTGCGCTAGACCTAGACTTCTTCCTACACCCTCCATACCTCCTATTTATGTTTTAGTTCCACCTATATTATATAAATTCCATACAACTTCTATTTCTCAACCTACTGTGGTCCCTTATATTCTTCCTCCTAAAGAAGAAAATGACCTAATGTTGATTAACCGTAAACCTATTTAAATAAAAAATGTAACTATTGTGCTCGTGACCTTTGTCATAAATGGTGTGCTAGAGCCTGCGAGCAAGCTTCCCAAAATATTTCCTTCCATTAGAAACATACTTATGATTTGATTTCCTTAGAACAACCCATGCATAGCCCAAGGGGGGAAGTTAATTTAAAGAAGATGAAGTTGAACAAACATGATGATTCTATTCGTATCTTAGATTATATTGTGAGTAATTTGGATGAAGAAGATACTCTTGATGATGATTTCAATGTTTCTAATGCAAATTATGTTCATGTTGATGGTTCTGATAACATGTATGAGCTTATTGACATTAATCATGACTTACCTACTATATTTGCTAAACAATTATCTCTCACTCATAGTGACAAGCAAAGTGAGTCATCATTAGAGCATGGTTATTGTTTGGAATTGGCAATACTTCCATCTACTATGCTTGACGTTGCTCCTCTTGCGTGTTGTTCACCTTCCCTAAATAATATAGACCGAGATGGGGGCCAGGTGATATGCTTGATTAGCTCCTCTTGTGTGGTAGATACTTTTGTGTTTTTTCCTATCATGTTGTGCTTCCCCTGTGATGTGCTTCTTGTTATGTGTTTTTTAGATTTCTATAGATGATCCTTGTTGCTCTATTAGCGCAAGGTGATACAAGAATCATTTTTTTGTGACATTCCTCTATTTGTATCTCATTTATTTTATATGTTGTATATATGTAATGTCATGTATGTGCTATTGTTCGTAAATGTGACTTTGTGTTGTCTGATTTGGGATGATGCAAGTGGTAGATACCATTTTTTTGGTCTTTTCAATACTGACCCAAAAGACTCTTCTTTGTATCTCTTATGTGATCTTCTTGCATTGTGCTTTTATTTATGCTACTTTTGGGGGATGATGTCAATTCGTGTGATATAATTTTGATATACATGAGTTATATCATATGATCATATTGACCCCAAAGTTAGTATATCCCTTTTGTCCTGTCTTTGTCATGTATTTCATTTCCCTTGGTTTGTTCTTGCTTGGAACCATCTCATAGTGGAAATGTCTCTTGTGGGTGCATGTATGCTCTATTAAAGCCATTTCTCATATTAAGGTGTTTGCAATCACTTTAATATGGGGGCATACAATCCACTCCTTATTTCGCATTTCTTCACACACACACACACACACAATGATTCAATGCAATCTATTATACATGGCTAAGGAGACAATGATTTCCTTGGATTCATCTTTACATTGCATTATCATGCCCTATGCATTACTCAATGGATCCTTAGGTTGATCCTCCTTTTCTAGATGGGTTGACTAGCATCTCATAGCTAGCTATACCTTCAATACCATCTTTTGCAACTTTGCATGACCCATAGTAAGTCAAACCTTACTAGGCTAGGTGCTCTCTCTCTCTCTCTCTCTCTCTCTCTCTCTCTCTCTCTCTCTCTCTCTCTCTCTAATTGCAAATTTTATCTTGGTTTTGGATTTGATAAGGACCTAAGTCATTTGGGTGCTTAGTGTATCTTTGTCTCCTTGACCTTGATAAAATTTTCCTATGCATTGATCTACTTTACCATGAGCATGTGTTTTTTTCATACTCCCACTAAAGAGGGGGCTAAATGTACCATCCTAAAAAGTTAGCACCTATAATAAATGTTTCAGTAGGCCCCATTTTGGTGATTTCAAGATTTCATGTTCATTATGCTTGATCATAGCAACATAGCTCCACCTATTCCTTTCATTCATGACTCCCCATTTGAATTTGAGATCATTTTCCTAGGTACAAAACAATATTGGCATTTTGTACCCTGGATTTTGGGCTCAAATTTGAATGGGCAACCCATTATGGTATTTTAATAGGATTTCTAGATGTGTGGTTAGCCTGGATCAATTTTGAATCCCAAAATGTTGTGAGTGGTATATAAGTGATCCATCTCTCCTCATCAATCAATAAGGAATTCAAGATTTTCAAGCTTTAGGTGAATTTTCAAGAAGCATCCAAGCATTCAAGTTCAAATCTCAAGTATTCTTCAAGCATCCAAGGCATTTTGAAGGCAATCTCTCCATTGTAACAAGCTTCTCTCCCATGATGGCCAAGTAGAGGAGTTCACAATCAAGCAAGAAGATACTATTGTCCATCTACATGCATTTCATTCATTCATTCTTCAAGGAAAGAGTTATCAAGCATACAACATTGAATATCTTGGATAAGAATTCATAGATCCATGCATTTGTGAAAGGCATCATTGATTCATTCCTACATTCAAAGTCAACATTCAACAACTACAATCAGCTAACATACAATCGTCTTCATAAATATGTGTGATCTCAATATCCATTCATGAAGGTATATGCACTTACAATGTAGATCTCATATTTACCTTTATCTTTACATTGCTTTGCTTTATGCAATTTCATTTCAATTTCAAGGTTGATTCCCGAATAGGGGTTTGACCAAGGATGACCCCTTTTAACCCAACAATTTTCTATTTTTCAATGCACAAGAAAAAGTGGTGTAATTATCATAAGAAATTCAGAAAGTGCGAGATTTGATAGATTATTATAGCAAATTTTGGACAAATTTGTAGGGAATACAACGATGAAACCATTCTATTAAGCGGTACAAAATTCTTGAATTATTCTATACCTCCCAAAATAGCTTCGAATTTCAATTGCAGGTTAGATTTTCTTCTTGGTTACCATTTCAAGTCACTGCAGGTGTCTACCCGATTTCTGTTATTCTGTAAAATTTGAAAGTTGCCAATTTAGCTTATTTAGCCTTCTATTTTTTATTAATCAACCATATCTCCTCAAATCTAACTTTTCTCAAATCATTATCAACAAGGAATCACTGACTCAACTAGCACTTAAAGTCCTACTTGAACGTATTGAGTCATCTTCCTTTTGATTGTGCAATTACGAAAATGCTGGATCCATAATATCTCTCACTTATCCATCCATCCTTTTTTCCCATTGTACATAATTGAAACTTCGTTATTGTCTATATTTTTGGCATTGAAATTTTGGTAATATTAAAAATTTAAATAAACTTCATCATCGTACATATATGTCATATATTAATGCAAAAATAAACAACAATAAAAAGGTTCAATGATTTGGTTGGTTGAAGAAGTTATAACCAACATTGACAATTGTTTAGTGGTTTTCTATCTGTTTATTCTCCCGATAGAGATAAAGCAAGCATTATTTAAATATTCAAAGACATCGATGAAAGAGAGTTTGGTGTAACAAATACGTTAAGGAATGATAAATAATAATTTTATCATAATACTTTGAGGAGAGAGAAGATTATCATTCGAATCCGATAAAACAAAAATGAGTGTTCATATCTAATATGAATTGAGTAATGTATGATTGTTGAGCAACATATAAGCCAAAGAAAGAAGATTAATTAGGGAGCAGTGAACTCTAAGTGGCACAATTTAGTATGCACTTGTCTTTATAAGATTTTATTACATAAGTGGCAATGTGCAGGTTCATTTTGCAGAATACTACAAAAGATGACAACATTCTATTTTGTGAAACTTCATTTGTAGGTCTTTGTGGTGACAAAGTACTACATTATAGTGAATATTTGAAGGTTGTTGATTGTAAAAACTTGTTCATACATGTTGTTAAGTGTAGTAATTATGAAGTTGAAATCATTAATAAGCTATAATTAAATTCTTAGAGTTGGTGCTTTAGGGATGCTTAGGTTATTGGATTGGGATTTAAAAGTTGGTGCTTTGATTAGGGATTTGGTCATTCCTTGGGGTTGGTGTCCTAAACTATTGTAAGCTCTTTAACTATGAGGATGGATTAGGACATCAAATCCTAGCAGTTTTTCTCACTATAGTTTTTCCCATTCTGGGTTTCCACATAAATCTTGTACATTGTCAAGTCTTGCGTGGTTGGATCTCTTTAGGTTTTAGATTCATTTACTTCCAATTTTCTAATTTCATTATAAGTAATAATTGATTAAGTATCAATAGTTTATATCTACTACTGATTCATGTCCCTCTTAGTAGTGGAATTGTGTTCTATAATAGTGTCTAATTTTATTATTTAGAGCATTGAGTTGTTATAAAATACCATTAGAGTTATCCCTAAGGGGATTAGGAGGTTTCCCCCTTGTAGTTGTAGGATTTCACAAATGTGCAAATCCACAGAAAGCCAAGATCACCTGCAAGCAGAATACCAGAAGCTGGAGTGAAACCTGTGAAAGAGAGAGAGCTAGGGTTTTGAGAATCTCAGCGGAGTGAGAGCAAAATTATATTTCTCAAAAAATGAAACAATAATTACAAAAAGCGGCTTATAAGGTGAGAAACCCTAAAGCCGGAGAAATCTAGGTTTGTGCATTTAATAATTAATAAACATATTAATTATTATGCACCTAAATGACAAGCTTAAGTGAAAAAGAATAATAG
>MU226911.1:1615296-1667228 GCA_018584345.1 Thuja plicata
GGGGGGGGGGTTTCTTAAAGTTATCCCTGTTATAACATGCATCTTAATCTTATGACTCGAGGCATAAAGTGGTAACTATTCTACGTACCCTAAGTAAAATTCAAGTAACTAGTGTGAAGATGACCTAGACGATGGACTAGCTAGGTAAAAAACCATGTTGAAAACAAGGAGGAGCAGTAAAGCACCACATTCAAAACATTAAGGAGCAATATATTTTTATACTTGTCTTGCATACACCATTTTTTTAAGTACAAGAGTTGGTAAATAGTATTTAATTAAAATCAAATTAATTTGATGTAAATCTCATAAAAAAATATGCTATTCATGTTTATATATTGTAACTCATATTTAGGGTTTGATTGTATTACTTAATTTACTATTTAATTAGACATTTTTTCCTTCAAAGTTAAATGTTATACAATTTTTAGTCAAAAACTAATGCCTCTTAATTATTAGTGACCATTGAATTCGAAACTTTGACTTAAATACTTAGTGACCATCAAATTATCTAGCATCATAAGTTGGTGGGTTACCATATGTAGAGTACTTATATAATTATCACTCGTACTAGTGACTTAAATATTTAGTGACCATCAACTTGGCTAACATCATGAGTTGGTGGCTAACCAAATGTAGAGTACTTTTATAGTTATAGTTATAGTACTTAGATACTTAGTGACCATAAATTTGTCTAACATCATATGTTGATGGCTTACCAAATGTAGAGTACTTTTATAGTTATAAGTGGTACTACAATACTGGGGATATTTTCCTCGCCATTTATGATCGGCTATATTTAGTACCAATTTATTTGGTAGGTATTGTGTACACAAGTAAAAAAAATAGACCTATGACAAAGAAGTGAGTAATTATAAGTAGAAAAAAAGTAGGGTCATAATAATCCATGGAATAAATTAGATTGTAATAAAATATTTGATATGAGAAATGGTGAATAGTAATTAAACTTTCCACAATAGTAAATATAGTTTAAATTTGACAACAAGAACAGCAAGGCCACAATTTAATTATCACAACATGCTAATAGTGACTACATCTTCAAACTTATTTATTATATAATTCTAATAATAATTTTAGCATTCATACTTTTTAATTATTAGGGACCATGAAATTTAAAGTTTCATTAATGTCTTAAATGCTAACTTGGTGGCTTAGTAAAACTCCCATACATTTTAACACTTCTTTGCATTTACTCTCAATTAGCTGGGTAGTTTCACTGTACAAAAGTATAATATCACCACGTTACTTGAATTCATGGCGGTTAACATTTTCTTTAAAAATAGAGTGTTTTTTAATTGAATTTATATTGCTGCAATTAGCCCAAATTCCTGTAAGAATTATTGTTTGGGACGGTCTACATGCATTCCATGTTCCTTGGATTTAATCTGGACCATTCACGTTTGGAAAGTTGAACGGAAGCTCCAATTCCGTGAAATTTGAATATGGTTTGGCTTTTGATGAACAGTAGTTAGCAGAAGACGTCACCATTGCAGCAAGCAAGCATTTAAACAAATTTCAAACTAAAACCTGGCTGGAAAGTTCTCTGCCAATTTCAGTGACAGAAGCCAGAAATTCAGCATTTAAACTCTGTTTCAAATACAATGGAGTACAGAGAGATCAAAGACCAGGTACCGGTTTCTCTTTATATTCTTGAAATATTATGTATGTTCTCCATGTCCTAGAGCTATTCCCTGGAAAATCTTAAGTGGGTAAACGCTTGAATTAGGTATAATTTGTTTTTTTGTAATGGGCACTATACTTTCCAAAGCACTTGTTAGGTGTGTTTGTTTTTCAAGGTTTCAGTGCAGAATGCTTGAAGGGTGACAATGTTTGAAGGCAATTACTATTGTTCTTTGTTCTCTTTAGAAGTCTGTTGAATAGTGGTGTATGTTTTTCAAGGTTTTAATGCAGAATTTTGTTGGGTGACCGTGTTTTAGGGAGATCTTTTGTTTCTACAGTCTATTTACTTGTCTGTTGAACAAAGTTGTGTTTTTCTTTTCAAGGATTTAGTGCAGAATGCTTATGGGCAATTGTTGATTTTCTACTTTCTGTTGAACAAACTGATGCTTGGTATGTGTTGTTCAATTTAGATTTCTTGTTGGGTGATCATATTTTACTAAAATATTTTACGTTTATATTCTGTGGGTAACTATTTTTGTTTGGAAGTCTGTTGTAGAGACTTTTAAAGGTTTCAATGTAGAATGCTTGTTGATGAGTCGGCGACCATGTTTTACAGGGAGATTTAATTTTTTATATAGAAGTTAGTGGTATTTGTTTTCCAAGGTTTCAATACAGAATGCCTGTTTGGTGACAGCTTTAACAGAGATATTTTTTGGGCGACTATTACTTTTCTTATTTTTTATTTGCTTGCTGAACAGACTGTTGAGTGGTATTTGTTTTGCAAGATTTTAATGCTTGTTGAGTAACTATATTCTAAAGAGATCTTTGGGATAATTATTGCTTTTTATTTAGAAGTCCGTTGAACAGGCTGTTGGGTGATTTGTTCTTCAAAGTTTTAACGCAGAATGCTTGTTGGGTGACCATTCTTTTCGGAGATCTATTTTGGGCAACTATTGTTTTTTGTATTCACTACTTAGAAGTCTGTTACACAATGGTTTGTATTTGTATTTGTTTTTAAAATGCACAGAGATCTTTTGAGTAATTTTTTGTTTTCTATTTTATTTCAAGTCTGTTGAACGGACTGTTTTAAGGTGCTCTACGAAATTTTGGGGAAAAATAAATCCAATACTAGGGCTTGATTGCAATACTAGGGCTTGATTGCATCTTACTCACTGCAAAATTGTGTAATGAGCATATATACACACTGAGAACCCAGTTTTGTGTTTTTCGCAAGCAGCGATTTGCTGTGGGGGATGAGGATTTGATGTATGCTTGTAGATCTTATGGGTTTAAATTAACGATGTAGTATATTTGGTAAAGGAGGTCTGCTTAATTGGGTATACCGGAGGAGGAAATTCTTTCCATATTTACATTGTTATTGTAAAATCCTATTCGCAGGGTAATAATTCATCGAGATTGATAATTTTAAATTCCCATACCACTAAACATTGGGCGCCATTGAATCTTAAACTAATTAATAATAGGACTCTTTCCAACGAATCTATTTTTAATTTCTTTTTCATGATAGATTTGGTTATTTGGTAACATTCAGGCTGGGGTTGTATGGGAGGGGTTCTTAAAAATATCAGAAGGTGCTATTGATATTTTTAAGGTTATTTGAATGTCAATGTTTCATGCATTTTGTTGTACAATTTTAAAATTTAAGCTTTATAAATAACAAAATTTATGAAACTACAGTTTCTGTAAATTTCAAAGTTTAAACTTTTAAGACTGAACTCCTCTATAAAATTTATACCATTTCCACCCGCCCAAATTTACACTCCTAAAAAGTAGGACCACTAATTTTGATAAAAAAGATTTCGATAAATCTTGTCAAAATTTGTTCTTACTTCATCATACCACCTCCTCTTAAAATCAAATCCCTAGCCTTTCTAGCCTTTTAGTATGGCAGTTTTAAACTTTAAAATGCATGAAGAATGTGTCTGGGAGGGCCCTGAACCTACAGCTATCACTTTGGAGGACAATCAGAAAGATGTTTTGCTTTTCTAAAATAGTGTAGTGTATGTGTTGGAAAGTGATGTATATATCTCTACTCTTCAATGTGGATCTACATGAAAATACTTTGGATCTACATTAAAGTACTTGCAGACAGTAGAACCCAGAAACACATCTAGCATAACCAAGAAATCATGAACACCAGCAGAGGTAGTTACCCAGAGCCTCTGTATTGAAATAAATTAAAATAAAAAAAAGTAAAATTATCAAACACACAGTACTGTTGGTATTACAGGATACAACTGCTTAATCTTCCAAAGTATTCCCAAAATGCTAAACTCAAACTTCACTCTCGAGGGTTTTCAACTCAGTTTATGGCACTAAAACTCACCAAGTGAACCTAAAACATACAGCCTTCATCGAACTGCCACGTATGCTTTGCATAAGAAGTTTGTCTTTTACTGACCTAGGATGTTATTATTAAAATTTACAAGTTTTAATTTCCTGGTAGACTAGCCTAGCTTTCTTCTTCTTCTGTTTTCCTTTAGCTGAATTAAAAATTGTATGCGTGTTAAACGTTTCCTACGTATGTTTTACTTTTTAAAAGCTTAAAAGTGGAGCTGTGAACTACTGCTTACTGGATATAAAGGTTAAATCATGAATGTTTCCTATGTATATTTTACTTTTTAAAAGCATAAAATCGGAAATGTTATCTACTGCTTAGTGGAAATAAAGCTGAAATCATGAACCGTCTCGATTACTTGTCAGATAAGATACACAGACCGGACTTTGGGTGTCAGTTTTAGATAAGCACAGCAATAATGAAATAGCAGTTATTTCAATAATTACTTACAGAGAGGCGCGTTAAAATTCAAGATCAAACATGCGAAATTCAACATTTTCAGCACAATGTTAGAATAAAGAAGCGGCGTGGACGGCTGCAGGCGGCTGCTCTGCGCTTACCGCCGCCTTCAGCCGTGCGCCGTCAATGCCGCTTGTTTCACCATGGTTTTCTTTGTTTAAGTATTAAGGCGTACATAGAGATACTAGCATGAATCGAGGTCATTGTTCTTGTGTGTTGCAAGCAGCTTTAAAATATGACCTTTCCATCATGTGGGAGTATCTAGGTCATATATATATATGATCAATTTTTGAAAAATGATCAGAAAAATTTAATGATATGTAAAGTCTTTTCTACTTTAGAGGAGGAGGGGGGTTGCAAGCAGTTTTAAAACATGAGGCATGTTGTGAGCAGTTTTAAAACATGATATTTCCATAATTTTATGTGGGAGTTTCTAAGTCATGTAGGGGAGTTATGTAACACTTTTTGATTTAATGTCTACATATGTTGATTTAATTCTTAATATTTTGGACAATATTGTATTAATAATTGTGATTTTAATGTTGTTTCTACATATGTTGATTTAATTCTTAATATTTTGGACAATATTGTATTAATAATTGTGATTTTAATGTTGTTTTTGTTGATGTTGACTACCTATAATTGAGTAATGCACCCCTTAGTTCTAAAAAGCAACGAACCATGTGATGATGCATCAATGTGCCAATAAAACATGACTTAGTGCATAGTTATCGATCTCACTTTTTTTTGGGTTTGTTTTGGACCCTTTGGCAAATAAGTTGCTGCAGAAAATTGGGAGTGATTTGAAATTTTCACATAAGATATAAAGAAGCATGAAGTTAGGGTGCTCAACCACGGAATCCTCTCTCCTATTGTTTGTTCATCTTTAAAAATCATGAAAAAGGATAATGTAAAGTTCATAAGAAAGAAAAGGTGAAAACTATTTGACAATTCTTATTAAAGTCGAATGAATGAATGAATGATTTTACTGACGTCCACGAGACCAAACAGCCTAAGGGACCACCATATCAAAGTCGAAAGCTAACTCAAGATTGTTTTCCAAGTCGGACCTCTTGCTGTGAATCTTGACAATCAAACTAGCGGTCTGGTTGATCTTATCCTCCTCGAATAAGTTGTGTATGTTGTTTTCCCTCGAATTGATTTCGTTACTGAGCCCGGATGTCATCATACGTTGTGCACTCCATGATAAAATGCCATTCAGTCTCAATCGCACCTGACGCACAAAACCTGCAAATCCGCTCTTCCCATTCTTCTTTGGGTCTTTTCCATCTACCCGTCTCGCATCTGAGGTGGTGAGAACCCGTCCTCAACTGGGCCACTAACAATCTAGCTTTTCCTTTAATAGCTGCCCCCAGATATGCCTTATCATCATGTTCCCAGGTTGGGTTGAACACTTTGATGTAATGAGCCTTTTTCCTACCCATGTTATTAGTCCACATGGCAGTCCAGAATTTTTCTATGACGAACTTTTTTATTTCCGCATTGGTATTAGGGCATTCTTGTAATTTGATGTTCCACTTACTCAACCACTTTATATTCTGTTTCATCCATGTTTTCTTCCTGCGGACCAAGTCCTCTTTCAACGCAATTTTGGGCCATCGATGGTTATCCATGTTGCCAAGTTTCCTTAGATAACTTATTAGCCGAGTTATCGTTGCCGCCTCCAATGGGAAACTTCCTGCTTCAGCTAAAAGAATTTCATATGGGACCGAGGTCTTGACTTTAAGACTGCTAGTGATTAAGTGTTTCTGAATTCTCTCCACCTGTCTCCAACCACATTTTGTCATGCTGCCTCCCCAAACTTCGCAGCCATAAAGGACAACCGGCGTGACAAGTAAACCAAATAGAGTTTTCTTCGTTTTCCAGTCCCAGAGTTCAGCGTTTCTGCATCTATTCTGAAGAAGGTAAGACGCTTTCCACCCTCCCTAAATTGCTAAGTCTCTTTTTCATATTTGAAAGTCATTTTTTTCATAAGTCCATGATTGCTTGGTTTAAAAATAAGACTAACATCAGGACATGATAACACAATTTAATTGTGTGCATGTTGATAAGGGCTTCGTTTTTAAACCTTTGTGTTTAGGGAGCTACGTTTTGTCATTTTATTGCAGATTTGTTCAGGGATTAGACCTCATATTCAAAATATAAAAGCAACAAAGAAAATATGGGAAACTTTGCAACCAATGTATGAAAAAATCAATAATTTAAAAGTGGTGAACATTAAAAGGCAATAAACTTATTTGAAATGAAGGGCTGAGATAGCATGAACAATCAATATTGCAAAATTGAAAAATTTAATAAATCAACTTGCAATGATGAAGCTTGAATATGAAGACTTTTAAGTTGTAGATTTTTAAACTGAAAATCTTGCATGTGAGTACCATTACTTCATCACCATATTAGATTTAATTGGAAAATTTGAGAATGTCAACCAGAATAAGTGTATGAGGCTTTGTTGAATGAAGAGAGTAGACTTTAAAAGTTCATAGGTGAGTCTAGCAAGAGTTCTCAAGCATTTATGGCTACAGGAAAATATGAAAATTACAATAAAAATAAATCATATAAAAATAAAAGAGAAAATCAGGAAAATTAGCACAAAAGTAATCAAAGGCAATAGAATCAACCAAGGAATAATTAATAGAGACATGGTTCGCAAAAGACACAAAATGAATGGAGAAATCACAAGGATTATTGTAAAAGAGAAAAATCTATCACAAGTTATAATTGTGGATAAGAAGGGCATGAAAGTGAACAATGTCCTAGGAAAACACATGCAATAGTGGAAATTCAAATAACGCTTTGTCTATTGATTCAAGGGCCAACTAACATGTGACTTGCAACAATAAAAATTTCTTTAGTTCTCTACAAGAAGTAAAAGGTGCAAGGATATTTCTTAGGTATGATGGTTCACATGTAATCTCAAAGAAATTGTTTCAATTTCAATGAAAGGACATGATGATAAGTTGTAAGTAATCTGTGTGAGTCTTGTATCTATGTTAACGAAAAATCTTGTCTTAGTAAGTCAAATAACTCAATATGGTGTTCAGGTGGAGTTCTATTTAGATAAGTGTCTAGAATAGAGAACATTAATGGCAGATTCAAAATTGTGGCTACAAGAGTCAAGAGTGATTACATCTACAAGTATTTAACATTTGTTGATAAGACAATTGACATTACTAAAGTTCCTCCACAAATGAGATGTCATTAATAATTTACTCATTTAAACTATCAAATCTTCACAATGCTTCCAAATATGAGTATGGTTGATCGACTATCATGGATAAGGATAAACACAAATGTGTACAAAATGCATGGCTGGTAAACAACATAGAGAGAAGTTTGAAATGGCTACATGGAGGGCAAGGACATCTCTTGAACTTTTCCATAGTGATTTATGTGGGCCTATGAATCCCACATCAAGGGTAGGAGCTAGGTACATCTCAATATTCATGAATGATTTTTCATGGAAGGTCTGGTTTACTTAATCATAAAGATGAAGTGTTTAGTGAATTTAAAATATTTAAAGCATTTGAAGAAAATCAAAGCGGGAATTTAAGACCAAGCAAATTATAAAAACTAAATAATGGTAAAGAATATACCAACAAGAAGTTCAAATCTTTTTGTGAATATCATGGGATTAAAAGAGAGAACATAACTTGTAGTTGATTTTCAGTTCAACCTGCCCAATTTGAATCTGAATATCCAACAAGTTGTAGATCTCCAAGAGAAGAATAATAAACACCCAAAGTCAAAGCCCCTTGTACATATACTATGGGTTACATGCTCTCTCTCTGAAAAGAAAAAGAGAAACATAGTGAGAAATGTCTAATAGATATAATCAACAAAATAGTATTGTTGAAAGGAAGAATATGATCCTAGTGGAAATGGCATGGTGCATGTGACAATCTAATGGTCTTCCTTTGTTTCTTCAAGTTGAGGCTATCAATACTGCATCTCATATCTTGAATAGGTCTCCTACTACTTGTTTGTTGAACATCACTCTTGAAGAAGCATTGAGTGCAAAGAAACCAAATATTAAGTATTTTAGAGCATTTGGATGTAAAGTATCTTCTCACATACTTGGTGAGAATAGAGAAAAGAAATTTGATAAGAAGAGTGTTAACTGCATCTTTGTTGGTTGTGGTAGTCAGAGAAAATGATACAAGTTGTATGATCCTAGTTTGGAGGATTTGTTCACAAGTACGGATGTCAAGTTTAATGAAGGGTTTGAAGCTATGATAAAATCCTTTTGTACTACAAGTGGACATATATAATGATGAATCCTCCAATGTCTTTAAACCAATGAAATTTCTTAGGCAACTTCTCATTGAAGAATGTAGTACTCCCTTAAAGACCAAGAGTCTGCACGAAATTTATCTAAAGATCCAACAAATTAATTATGCTCTAATGATGACCATACTGAAGACCAATAATGCTCAAACATATGCATGCATACAAGCTACACATGATGAATATGAATCTTTGATAAAGAATAAAACTTAAAAATTGGTGGACTTGTCCAAGGAAAAGGATGTGCCCAACAATAAGTGGGTGTATAAGACTAAGTACAAGTTTTATGGAATCGTTGAAAAACAGGCAAGACTAGTGGCCAAATCACAAAAGGAGGGAACTGACTTCACAATTTTTTTTTCTCCAATAGCAAAGATCGGCATTGTTAGGACTATTATAACATTGACAGCTCAATTTTTAAGTGGCACCTTCACAAATGTATGTTAAGAATGTATTTATGAATGGTAAAATTGATGAAAAAATCTATATGACAACGCCTAGGATCTTTAAAAGTTTTAGATAGGAACACTTAGTTTGTAGGAGGAAGTCTCTCTATAGCTTGAAGCAATCTCTAAGGGCTTAGTATGCTAAGATGAATATTTCCAAACTCAAGTCAAACTTCCTTTGTAGGTCAAAAGAAGTCAACATTGATGAATATTTCCAAACTCAAGGCTTCCATTTTAGTCCTCATGACCCAAACTTGTATGTAAAAAAGTTTGATGAAGGTGGTATAATACTTATTGTACTTCGTGTTAACGATATTATTGTCACAAGACATAATATGATCAGTGACGAAAAGTTAAAATTGAAAGATAATTTCAAGACGATGGATCTTGGTTTTCTACGCTACTTGTTTGGCATCCAAGTATAGCAGAAAGATGATAGAATTTACGTCTCTCAAACCAAGTATGGTATAAATATGTTGAGTAAGTTTAGGATGGAATATTGTCAAATTGTTTCTACTACATATAATATCCAAGATTGAAGTTGACTACGGATATGGATGGTGAAGATGCTTATCCTACCTTATATAAACATTTTGTTGATAGTCGTATATTTGACTCACACTCAAGTAGATGTTTCTTTTGGTATAGGGGTGGTTTGGGGTGGTTTCACAAATTTTTTTAGTTCTTCTAAGGTTCTACATTGGATGGAAGCACAAAGTATATTGAGATATGTAAGAGGGACTATGACGATGGGTGTTTATTATTCCTTTAATGGAGATCTACACCGTTTTGGATACTCATTCAAATTGGGGTGTTTGTTATTCCTCTTATGGAGATCTACAACGTGTTGGATACTCAAATTCAAATTGGGCAAGTCGTGTAGATAACTAAAAATCAACTACAAGTTATGTTCTCTCTCTTGATCCTTGTGCTATTTCACGGTGTAGTAACACAATCCACCATTGCTTTATCAACTATATAAGTTGAATATATGGCAGCAAATAAAGCAGCTTACCATTGCTTTATCAACTATATAAGTTGAATATATGGCAGCAAATAAAGCAGCTTAAGAAATAACTTGGCTGGCTATTCTTTCAGTACTTAAAGCGACATCAAGCAGGGCCTTCTTTATTTCACTGTGAGAATCAAAGTGTCATTTTGTTGTCCATGAATCACTGTTTCACACTCAAACAAAGTAGTCACCATTATCTCAAACATCGTCTCAAACAAGTGATTTATATTCGATATTGCAGAACAAAGGATCGGATAGCTGATCTTTTTACCCAGGCTATATGTGAACCTAGGTTTGTGTACCTTTCTATTCTTTTCGACCTACAAGAAGTCACATGAATATATGATGGTTGTCGGAAGGGTTATTGGGAATGCCAGCCACCAGCCATCATACTAATAAATAAGTAATTGTTTGTAGAATCTATGATATATTTGTCTATAACTTTATTATGATAAACAGATTTCTCAGCGCTCCATTAGGAAACTGTTGTTTATTTGTGTTCTGTTTTCAGTATGTTGTATTCTTTTTCTATACAATATGTGTGTTCGATTTGTATGGCGTGTACAAGCTATATTGTATATGCGTATCTGAAAAGCTGCCAAATAAATATCTGTTACCCACATCTCTAGTTTTGTCATTTGTATTGCCTACCCTAGGAGAGTCCTGAAATTCTCCAGGTTAAAATCTGGACTTCCCTATGTAATCAATAATATGGTGTGGTGGATGTATTAGAAAGCCAGTTTTGGATCATGTGAGATGTTCTCATGTAATATGTGGTATTCTCACAAGGATACCAAATCCAGGGCATAATTGGATTTACCACTGGTTCTCGTTGGATCAAGCGCAAATATAATGTTTCAAATGTTAATTACAATTCTTTGGCCATTGAATATTATGTCTGTACAATTATGCTTTCTCGAAATGTGGCAGTTTTCTACTGATTATCTTTGTTATCGTAGGAAAAGGAGAGCAAAGCAGATATTGAAGATCCACACCCTGAATCTGGTTCCGGTGGTATCTCTATCCTGGCTTGAAACTTCTATAACAGTTCTTAGCTGTCAACAACACTCAGATTATAGTGGCACTAAAGATTGTATTGTTTATGTGTGTGTTTTGTACATACTGAGCAGATATTGCAGATAATCCACAAATAGGTATCCAAGAAGGATTGGAATGGAAACGCAAGTAAGCAGTTTGAATTAGTAATTCCATTGGTTGCCTGGGAATAGGTTCACCACTTACCCTATTCTTTCCCGTTTATGAATTAATATTCAGGTCGCTTGTGATAGTTGCATTAACAGTGCTTACTAGTTCACAAGGAATTCTAATTGCATGGTCCAAACGAGCTGGAAAGTATGACTACAGTGTTGCAACGGCAAATTTTATGGTGGGTACATAATCTGATCTTTTATTCACCGCACAAGATTTTTCCTTTGATTGAATGTTTATTTCGTATCCACAAGATTAATATGTACGCTTCATTTATAGTCGGGCGTTCTTTTTGTCTGCATCTATGTCGAATCACATATTCACAGCAATACAAATTATATTTTGCAGGTGGAGACGCTGAAGTGTGTGTTCTCATTGGTTGCTGTCATTCTAATATGGGAAAGAGAAGGCATCACAGAGGATAACAAGTAATATTGCAGGCCTGTTTAACTGGTAATTTCTTAAGTTATGTTTCGTAGTATGAGGTGCAGTTAACATATAGGATATTAAGCAATACTCAGTCAGTCAGATTATTGAGTCAGAGATATTCTCAAACACTGTGAACTTACCTAATTACCACAAAGTAGCCTTTACAAACAGTCAAAGAACTCACACAAACAAAAGAGAAGCAACGGAACCAGTGTTCCACGGGTGGATGTCCCAAAGTACAGGTGGATGTCCTAGACGTCTAGAGGAGTTTGGGGGATTTCACTTGTTTATTATATTTTTTTTCATTTTTCGTTATTTGTTAAATGTAATTTTAATAAACAAATCGATTTATTGGTTTGTCTATTTTCAATTGAAACATCAAATACTTATATAATTTATGGAATCATTTCTATTTTAGTAGTGTTAGTATCTTATCATATCTAACGATGGTAACAATTTTAAGTTATCAAATCTCTTAAATACTACGGGGCATGTTCTCTTTATTAGTGCATATCCCTAGACCTTGACCTATTTCTCGAGAGTACTTTCAGAATAGTCCAATCTATGCGTCTATGTATCACTAAAGCACAAGTTTTCAATACGTATCACTATTGTCCTATTAAATCAACATTAGTGAATTTTGACTCAAATAAGTTTATTCAATCATTGGAAAATTCAAGCTCATCCACCAATTATTCTTTCATATTGTATCTTCATATATAGGTATATGAATAGAATCTAATGTCCCCAATTTAGCAGGTTCCAAGAATATGCAGAGGTTAGCTCATCATCGCGAGCTTCGTGAGCTAATGCTTGAATTTGAGGGTCTTAGTTGATTTACTATTTTTAGTAAGTCAATGTTGGCGGTTTCCATTTCTGGTAGGCACCTAGGCGCTATATTCAGCCGGTGATGATATGGACACTTTTAGTGGTATATATTGAGTTTAAGTTTATAAATTGCTTTTGGGCACCTAGTGGGGTATTAATCATTAATCCACATGGAATATAGTCCTAAGTCTTAAAAACAATGCTTTTAAGTGAAAGGTGTGTTGAAGAAGCCTTTTAATTGAAAAGTGTCTTCATGAAGCTTTTAGCTTTGGAGTTATTTATTATTAATTCAAAGTTATTAATTGAAGACTTCTAATTCAAAAGTGTATTAATGAAGGCTCTTTAATGAAAGTGTGTGAGAGAAGCTTTTGGTGTCTTGAAGAAGATATCTTTTATTATTATAAAAGCAATGCTTGTGCAAAAAAGAAAACATTATTGTTTTTTGTTGATTTGGGTGAAGTGAAGAAACAAGGGTTTGAAGAATTTCAGCCTAGTGGAATTATGAATTCTACACAGGCTTCAACATTTTGAATTGGTGAAACATCCAACTAATTGTACAATCCAGCAATGAATTTATACAGAAGCCATGTTTGAGCTTAATTGGTGAAGATTTGAAGATTTTGAATGAGGGTTTGAGCATGTGTTTGAAGGTTTATCAGCTGCATATCCTAAATATATTATTGTTGCAATTATAAATCAGATTACAAGCATTTGTTGTTGAAGAATTCATTTGCTGCTGTTATTCATCCTTTCAGAGGCTTTCCAGACATGTATTACCTGTGAGTTCAGTAATTGTAACTCCTAGGATTTTTGGGCATTGTTGTTTTAGATAAAAGGGGGTTATTTAATGAACTGAGTTGTCATTATTTTGTGAAAATTCTTAGTATTCAAGCTAGTATAAAAATCTGGAATTCTCAATTGTGTATTTTCAATGCAATTTCAGATTTGAGTTGGAAAATTATTATTGCAATATCTTCTATTATGCTGCATTATATTGTTGTATCGAACATTGCAAATATATAACAAAACATCAATTGTGGCATACCAAATCATAACAAATCAAACAGGAACTCAAATTAGCAAGCTCAAACATTGTTTGCTAAGTGTTTGATGAAATGTAAAGGCACTATTAAATCAGAAAATACAATGGTAAAGCTAGAACCAGCAGGGGTTCTTACAATGGTATCAAAGTTTGTCTGCAAAGTGTTTTACTAAATGTCAAACATCTAAAATTGTATCAATTCAGTGTTGGTTGGAGTTAGAACTCGGTTGGGGTTCTTACATAGAACATACTTGTGACATCCCAATATGCATTCTCTTAGTTTTATCTTTAACTCATATGACATACTCTGAACTCATACTAGATAGAGGTAGCCCATTTCAACCATATGATTACGATAGTAAGCAATAAGATAGCTAAAGGAATGCCTTATATAAGTGTTGCACCTATTGCTAACAGACCATTCCCATTTCTTAGGTACGACATGCTTTATGTTTTGCATCGTCTAAAAAACCTATCTCAATCCTCTTTATTTTTCATTATATATTATCTCCATAATTAGATTTCATTGCTTTAAAACTTACATGTATAATTTTGGCATTTGTTGGTTGATATCACATTTTTATCCTCTATTATATTCACGAACCAAGTTACCTTTGCCACCACTTATATATTATTTTATGCCTTTTATACATTTATAATTACCACATTGTCATTCTATATAAAAATTAATCCTAAGTTACGTTATTTGGGTATGCGTTCCCGGGTCTAAAAACTCCATCCCCACCTTGCAGATAGTGCTACCTGGCACCAAGGACGTGTGGTCATCCCTGGAACGGTTAGGGGATGTTTGGAATATCCTATGCTGTCCCGAGGACAGCTGGACATCCCTAGCCAGACAACCATTTAAAAAGCTCAATTAAATTAAGAATAAAAAAACATGTTCTTTATGAATATTGACAATGAATTCTTTTGGACTTCACATTATAGTAGAGGTTAGCTGTAAAATGAACCAAAGTGTGACTACTATGCATAGAAAGAATTTAGAAAGTATACAACTGTAGAATAAAATATACAAATATAACTCTTTTCCCACAATGAGCACACATGCAATTGCATACAATTGTAGAATGAACAAAAGAATGACTACATTGAGCTGTAGAATGAAAGCATATAGCCGTGAGACAAAGCGGAAAGCTGTGGAACGAAAGCATACTATTGTGGAATAAGAGAATATAGCTTTAACCATTATTTGCCAAAGGAACGACAAATGACTGCAATTTTTGAATGATGACGTGCAAATGGTTTAGTGGGATCACTTATTAACTATAATTTACTAATAATGTTTTGACTATGAATTCTGAATTCTGAATACATGTTGAGTATTGATAGTGAATTCTGATTCCCGAACACAAATATTATATGTTAAGGTTCTATAATGTATATATGCATGGTGTATCCATATTTATTTGCATAGTTTATCCATGTTTCGTTTGAACATTTAAAATTCCCTATATATTTTAAATTTCTCTTATATTTATATAGCCATCCCCTTATTGTCCCCAAAATTAGCAAAAAAATTGGCATCATGGAAACCTGTCCCCTACCCAGAAACTTGGGGTAACCTTGTTCACAAGTCTTTGATTAATTTAGTTTAACACGTGTATTTATGAAATATATATTATACCTCTATTATTTTGAAGTTTAATATTTCAATTGTGAGTTTGGATCATTAAATATTTGATCTTTATTTAGTGTTATAACCTATATATAAGCATAAATATATAGATTATATGGGCTCATTTGTAAAACATTACTCTTACATGATACATTTCAGTTTTTTTTACATTATATGTTTGTAGGTGGTATGGAGAATCGATTATGCTACAAAGATGTTCAATTCATGGTTGCACATTTTGAAAAAGTTGGGCTCCTACAATCTAGATAGTTATGCTACTTTATTAGGACGAAATTTAGGATCCATTTATGAAAACTTCATGAAGGAAGATAGGATTCCAAAAGAATTATTAAATATGTTTCTTTATGATTAAAGTGGTTAGAGTAGATGTGGAATACATCTAGTTGCTACCTCAATAGGACCGAGTTTGGGGTTCAAACTACAACTAGAAGAGATCAATTGAAAACAAAACTTTTGTTTTTCTCTGTCAGATTTCTTGCTAACATTGGTTTTGTTGTTGAGAACTTGGTTAGGTTTTGTTGAGGTTTAGTGCAGCAAAATTTTCAAATTTCCATTAATACGGAATACCAGATCAAGAGACAACATAGAGATGCAGAGAACTAATTAACCTCTATCTCCTTAACGTGTACCTTGTGATAGGGGGCCAGGTGCCAAGGGGATGGGAAATGGAAAGGGGGAAAGTGATTGGAAAAGATTGAAGAGATGTGACTGGTTAAAGACAAAATTAGATAACCACCATGGGATGTTGGTATTATGGTCGTTTTGGAGGAGATATGAAGAGCGGTCACGAGTCGAGGCATAATTAGTTGTCATTGATGTCAATGTATTCAGTTATCATGATTGCAGTGATCGGTAAGGACTGTTCATGATTGGTAAAAGGAAGATCAACTATGTATGTTAACAGGTGTTCAGAAAGAACAATATCAGTCACAGAATGACGTAGCAATCAAGTTAAGGAAAGATTCAAGTGTTGCGATCATAAATATAGTTTGTATATGGTAAGTGGAATCCATGATTCCTTCCGCAACAGTTTATATCAAGTTTTGAATGAGAAGATAGTTTACCTATGTGATCACCGATCAAAGTTTCATATTAATTTGAATAAGGCGGTGGATCTGAGGCCGACATATTAGTTTTAATTATTGATAATACATTTGAGGACGACATATTGGATGTTGTTGATGCTAATTTTGAGGAGGTTGGCTAATCTTTTGAGCCGACTGTGTTGGAAAGTTCTAGGTCTTGTGTGACCTAATGACAGTCTATATAAGGAGCACTAAATCGTTTGATTTAGGGTTGCGATTGTATTTTCAGATTGGGCGATCACGAATTGAAGGAGGAGACTAGTTCAGTGTCACAAAGGAAAGGAGCATAAATGATTTGATAGGCAATTAATGCCATTCTACAGATCAACATATCTTGTTCCCTAACAATTGCAACAGGTGAAATCCCTTAATAGGGTGAACTTTAATAGGTTCTTATTTGTAAATCCTTTAATAGGGTAGCTTCTTTATTGAGGTTTGAAATCCTCTAGCGAGGTAGATCATAACAGATCTTATTGTACTCCTAACAGTGTACTGATCACTCCTAACAGGGTGAACCCTCAGAAAGGGTATATGTAGCTCCTAATAGGGCAAACTCATTTACTATAGTATTGGGCTGATGGGTGTCATCCCAACTGTGTTTTTTCCCTCTTATAAGGGTTTCCACGATAAAATATCTGTTTTATGTGTGTTGAGATTGTGGATGATTGATATTATTAATTGTTATTTGTCTACTACAGTTATATGCTTTGTTGTTTGGGAGTTAATAGTGCAATTACGTATAGCGGTGGTTGAATTTGTTCATTACCTATTTGTACTTATTAACCCCTCCTTAGTCATAAGATTTCCAACAATTGGTATCAGAGAATTGGTTCTCTTTATATTAAGCTTAAACCGTTTGAGGAAAAGATCCCTATAATTCAACATTGATAGATACAAGTATGAAAAACAACTTGAGGATGCAAGCAAAGTTATCAATGAACTGAAGGAAAAGCTAAGGCGTTCCCTTGCTAAGAGAAGAGAGCTCGTTGAGAAATTGAGTGAAGGTCAAGACTATATTGAACAACTATCTGAAGGGAGTTTGTCTGAAGAATCTAAAGAAGCACTTGCAAATCTGATGGATAAAAACAGTGGACTCAAAAGAGAAGTGGCAAATATGAAAACAGACCTTGAAAGTCAGTCTGTCAGGATGGTTGAAGAACTTGAAAAAAGAAGAGTTGTTGAGGATGCCAAGAAAATTGTTAAAAATGCCCTAAAGGCTAAAGATGAAACCCTAACAGAGAAGTTGGAGCAACTATTTAGATCGGAACAAGAGGTTTCTATATTGCAGGAACATTTACATGACTCAAATGAAGAAAAAGATAATATGGAAAGAGAGAATGAGGGAATAAGGAAAGAGAACGAAAAGGTAAAAGAAGAATTGAAGGCTGCAAATGATCTGTCGGATAAATTCAGGAAGAGTTTTGCTAAACTTGATGAACAACTTGGAAGACAGAGGATGAATGGAGAGAAACAAGGTTTAGGTTTTTCAAAATTTGAAGCTAGTGAATCTTCTGGCACTAAGGAAAAATGCACTTAAGAGAAAGAATCCCAACTAGCAGATACAAATACCTATATTGTGCAAGTAGTGCAACCTAGGACATTTTGGATACCATCTATGGGTTATGAAGTTGATGATGATTTAGTCACTATTCATGCTGATGTTCTATTGTCAAAACTAATGGATACTTCAACACCTAGGTTTGGAACTTATGTAGAGTCATCACTGAAAATTCATAGTCAACTAAGTGCACCGGTAATCCAAAGAAAGATTAGGAAACAAGTGTTGGATTAATTTATGGAAAGGTAAGTGCTGGGAGGGGAGGGGTGAATTAGTACTTAAAGCTTTTAATTACTATTCTTTCTTTTTCACCGAACTGAATATCATTCATAAAAACATTGAAAAGCATATAACATAAATTAGGAAATCATGATACATAACACCATGATTTTTGGTCATGCATAATCCTTGGTTAGAGGAAAAAACTGCGGTGGGGATAGCACCCACAATCCTTCACTTCTGCAGAATAAAGGTTGCTCGGTTAGAGCTACAATGTTAGCTACTTTTGGTAGCATACCCAGGTAGGAGTATTATACCTGATCAAGAGTACAAAAGACTTATTCAGTCTACATGGTTAAAGGATTTTACAATCTCTCATCTGATAGCATCTGATAGATGTACCTGGTTAAAGGATTTACAAAATTAGACCTGTTAGGGCCTACCCACTGAATGAGATTTCTACTCTTCTAACTATTACAAAAATGTCTGCAAGTATGCATCAACCATAATGCTGTTTAGACTCTTTATGCTCTGCAAGTGCATTACCTCTTTCGACACTCGATAACTTATCTGTTCTGCACCCTATATCTTCTTCATTCTGTCTTTAGCTCTGTCGCTGTAACTGCTTCTCTCTTTGTAATATTTTCCACTCTCACTGTAATATTCAGCATCTTACTCTCATCTTCATGTTTTGTTCATTTTATATGATCTTAAGGCGGTTAACCTAATTATATCCTTCTCCTTGTGCGGTGGAGGTGAGACGGTGCAAGCTTGGTTTCATTCCCAATGCATTTATTATTCTTGAATATCATTGGTTGAATTGCCTCGTGATCATGTGCAATCCCAATGTTCTACCTAATTTCTGTCTTGAATATTGTGAAAGTTTTCTCGCTCAGCGTCTAGGTTCAATGTATTCAAATTTGAATTGTTATGTCGGCTCTGGTGTGTTCGGTAATGTGCTTTTATCTTTCTCGGTGACATAACGTCTTCTCGGTGACTAACTTTGCTCTGTGTCTCGGTGACCAACTCTACTCAGTAATTTTTCTCTGCTTAACTCAGTAACTTGCTACTGTTCGGTGCTTGGTGTCAGCAATATTATGCTTTTACCGACTATCTGCCTTGGTGTATTCTCCCTCTTTACCGACTAGCTTCATTGACTATTATGACTTTGACAAAACTAATGACAACAAACTATCTCATAGGAGTATCAATCTCCCCCTTTGGCATTAGTTGACATTTTGACAAAAAATTCAAAGTCATCAAAATTTTGTGTAACTCCCCTATACACATGCTTATATCTTCCTTACCATTATATTTCCCTTTATACTGTATTATCCCCTTATGTGCTATATTAATACATACTATATTATCCCCCTTTTTTGACAAATTTGCCAAAATCAAAATTGCTTAGGGCTCGGTAGGATATATGATACCTTATAAAAAATGTGAGCGTACTTCTTCTGTACATCAGCTAGGGATGATTCCCACGCATCTTTGAGCGTTTGAAGTGTAACAATTTGAGTAGCAACATCAGTTGCCATTCCAATGATGGTGTCAAGTGAACTACCATCGGGGGTGTTGACCAATTCTTTCGCCTTCTTTAAATGCCTTTGCATGGATTCCATGTGGGGAATCAAAAGTCCTTGCAGCTCTAAAGTTCCATCCTTCTCTTATTCTCTTCTTGTCGTAGTTCTTGCTGCATCCCCATCAGGTGTTTCAACCTCGAGTAATAGACTTGTAAAGAACTAGGCTCGGTAGAAACATTTTTCAGTTGCTCGGTTAGCTCGGTCTCAACAGACTTATCTTTCTTCTTGATGTCCTTGATAAAGTTTGAAATAGAACAAACTTTCTGAAATATTGAAAGTATATGAGACAACTTAGTCTCAATCTCGGTAGATGCCTTAGAAAGTGATACCTTATTAACTACAATGTTGTCTAAAATGGATTTAAACATTTTCAGTTCCATCTTCCTCGAATGAATCTTCATCATGTAGTCAGTAGTGTCTTTATCTGGATTTCAAACTTGCTCCACTAGTCCTTCTACCTGATGAATGATATCTTCTGTTTCATCAACAGTGGCATCTGAGATAATGTCCTGTAAGACATCCTTGACACTTTCCAATACATCAATCTTCTTCCTCTCCTCAAGTAATTTGTTTTGCATTGCCTTAAGTTTCACTAGCTCTGCATACTCGGTCATTTCATGATAGTCCGTAGTAGATAGGTCGACATTTGGTAAAATCATCGGTTGACTCAAAACTCAAATCTACATGTTTCCTCTTCTTTGATTTCTTCTTCTTTGCTATCTTCTTTGGTGAATGAGATGCCTTCAGTGCATTAGATGTTGTCTTTGTTGTACTTGTTCTAGCTCTTTTCTCTTCTTGTTTGTTTTCTTCCTGTTTCCCTTCTGCTTTCTTTTCTCCAAGCGTGTCCTATTTATGCTCATTTGTGTGTTTCTCGGCTTCCTTCTGTTCATTTTGTTCCTTTGGTTCATCTTTGTCGGGCTCTTGTTGCTGTGCAATGAACTCGGTTGGGGGAACCGATTCAGCGTTCAATGCTGCTGGTTTCTTGGTAGCCATATCCTTCTCTGTGTTCTTGTCTCTCTCAACTTCCTTTTCATTTTCCTTCTTTGTTTCCTTTTGTTGGTCGGTTGCTACATGATCTGTATCCATAACAACTGGATGATTATCACCTTGAGTTGTGTGATAATCTAGTACTTGTTCAAATACAGGCTATAGAGTAGGATCAATAGTAGCTTTATTATTGATGTTCATTTGTTTTGTATTGATGTCCTCGGTTGCCATAATATTCTCATCTTGTGATGTATCATCTCCGAGATCTTTGTCTGTAATATCCTCAATAACAACTTCATCGGTGTCGATTGTCAAATCAATAGGATTATTCTTACCTTGATCATCTTCAACAACTTCATCGGTTATGTTCTCCTTTTATTGCTTAGCTTGAGATTCAGGCTCTTTGATGTTGAATATCTCTCTGCATTTTGCATTGGTTTCCAACTGTAATCGCTCTAAGTCTCCTGTCATAATCCTTAAAGATCTTTCTTTAACAAGGAATCGTTTAGAGTTTTGTTTCAAGGTCTCCTCAATTTCTTCAACAGATAGATGTGGTACAGTTAGCACAAGAGATCTTTCTCTCATTTGTTTTTCAGCGTTCATAGCATATTTCCATCTTGCATCTATGTTGTATAACTCAATAGGCAAAAACGTGATAACTTCAAGTGGTGTGTATCTGAATTTGTGTAAAGAGTAAACAATTGCATTTTCAATTTTTACCTTGTTCTCTTTACTTTGAGTGTTATACTTTGCTTGCTTCATTCCTTCGAATGTTCCATACTTCTTCATTGTGTCTAACATTTCATCTAGACTTCCTGGTGCTGGAGGCTTGTTCTTCACAACTTTGGGTTTGCTCAAGTCTTTAGTTTCTGAGTCACTGTCTGGTGGTAGCTTGAATTTTCTCCTTGGTCTAGTGTTTGCCTTCTTGCCTCTTACATATGTCTTCTCTTTCGGTTCAACATAATTCTTCTTTGCTTTCGGTGATACTGTAGACCTTATTGATGATCTAGTAGATTTGGGTCTCGGTGAAGGCTTCAATACTTGTGGTTTCTTGCCTTCCACTTTAGAGGTTTCTGCTTCATCTTCTTCATCATCAGTTCCCAAATCCTTAGTCAGATTAGCACTCATATTGCTAGATTTTATTTGAATTTTAGGTACTAAGATACCTTGCTTAATCTTAGCCTTAACTTCTTCAAATGTTCCATACCTCTTGGCTCTTTTATCAACAGACTTAGCTAAGAGAGTTTCAATTTGTTGAGACGCAATATCTATGTCCATCTCATATCCCATAGGATCTAGACATATGCTCCTAGGCTCGACTGCGTTGATAATACACGAGTCGGTTTCTACCTCAAAACAAATAGAATCATGATATTTCTCAACTAATTGAGGTGGAACTCTAAATTTCTGATGCATCCTTGTTTGGAATTTAGAGAAGTAATCATTCATAACTATGTCAAGATTCTCTCCTAGACTCTTTGTGTATTCACTGATTTGATAAACGACTGGTTTATCAACACTCCATTTCACACTTCCAATAGATGGATAGAAATTCTCAAAGTAAAAGTATATGCATACCAGTAGTGAGCCGAACTTTAATGTATTTGTCTTGACTTTCCTTACAGTGTTCATGTTGTCTTCAAGTTGTTTCAACAGTATCTCACATAGATCAATTTGCATATCTTTCTTTACAATCTTGTAAGCCAGATCAATAGCTCCACAAGGTACACTGTCCACTCGGGATGATTGGAATACTCGGTAGGACAAGATGTTGCATGCAAACTTCAACTCGGGGTTTTCAATGGTAGAAATCTTCAGACCTCTCCAATCCCATTTGGCTTGGTTAGCTCACTCAGCCTGATCTTCACAATCTGTTTGATAGCTTTAGGCTTGTCTCCAATCGGGTAACCAGTCACAATGTGTAACACATCCTTTGTGATCTTCACAGGTTGATCTAGCCACATACATTGGTCGTGTACTCGGCTAAGGACCATCCTTATCCACTCGGTCTTGAATACCTTCAGGATATCGAAGGCATGTGTCAAACCTTTTGACTCAAGATGAACATGATCGCTCTTTAGTTTGTCGTCTGCACATAACTTCTAGTAAGATGAATCAATCTCTGCTTCACAAGGTTATGAGATCATGAACCTTTAGTTGAAAGCCCTTAGAACGTGATAGGGAGAAACTTAGTTACATCAATGAGTTGTCTTGAACTCTTCTTAGGTCACTCCTAGGACCCTTAGGGCTTCCTCAATCCACCCTCCAAATCTTGGAAAGATTCAATTCTTTCCCTCTCCTAAGAATCTTCCTATCTTATTAGGTTCCCCATCCTTTGTTCTTTGCAAGAACTCCTCTCAACTATACCTCCCAAGCCCTAATGATTGTTTTGGATTGCAGGAGGGCCAGGGCTTCATTCAAATTCAATTTTGAATTCCAACATGGGTCTTAAGTTTCCAAGTTAGACCATTTCACCATCGCTTGCCAAATTCCTATCTTTTAGGCCTTGTAGCTTTTTTCCCCAATTAGGCCTCCTAAAAAGTAGGAATGCACATTTTCAGTGATAAATCCTCAAAGGACCCCCAAATGTCTTTTGGCAGTTCACACCTACCACTCAAGACCTTCAAGATTTTGGTGGTCTCAGGTCTCAACCTTGTCCGTACACCCTGTTTCAGAAATAGGGCTTTTCAAGCTTTTTAGACTAGTCCTTGGTCTTTGGTCTCAAAACTTGGTGACTTGGTTTCTTGGGCACTCCTCGTTCTTGAGTACCTACATAACATATATCAATGCATCCATGGCCTTCTTGGTTCATGACAACATCCCTCCCGCATTTACCAAACACTTCTTCTTAGTCTTCCTAGCCGGGCTACAACCACAGCTCGCCTAGGGCAAGACCTTAAAAATAGGTGCACACACTTCCAGAGCTCCACCTTCCAGATTCTTGAAGCTCCATGGACCTAGTCTCCATTCCCAAGAGGCTGTACAAAACCAATGGTGGGAAATGGAGTTAGGTCCACATCTTTGCCTCTCTGTCAGAACTGGACAGCAAACTGTCTAAAACAAACTAAATTACAAAAAGCAAAAGAAAAGTAATTACAGAGCAAACTAACTATTGGAATCACTTTACAACATGCCCAACAATGGCCTCAAATGATTACAGTACCAAATCTAATCCATGCACAACAAGTAGAGAACAAATTTCTTCAAATCTGCTACTCTGTCATTCAAAACTCCTTGGCTCCAAAACTCAAAATTTGTACAATGACTTCCAACCCCTCAAATTAGGGTTTTCCTTCCTTATATCCCCTCAACACATGTGCCTAACTCCTTGGATGGACTCAAACCAACTTAAACATCGAAACCCTAAAGACAACAAAAAAATGTTGTCAGCAACTTTTTTACATCTTTTGCAAACTTGCACTTTTCAAATGTTTTAACATCAACCTGACCTAACTAACCCTAGTTAGACCTCTTAGGGGATCATAGGACCCCAAAGACATGAAAAACATCAACTTGCCACTTGACCACATTATCAAGTACAATGTCATTAATGAGCCAAAATGAAGTACTTTGACCTAACAGAAAGCACAATTAGACACTACTTCACACCACACTTGGTCCACATGACCTTATATAATTACAGTGCCCTTCAAGAGGGTCTTTAACACATTCACACACCCAAAACAACATGAGATCACCAACTGACTGGCTTCTCAAGGGTGCTCCTGCACCATACTACCAAGGCTAAGAACTTAAGTCACCTCTGGGGACAGGAGCTTAGGATCAACTCCCTGCTTCTTGAACTCATTCTCAGCTACCCAAGTAGCCTCACCCTCTGACTTTCCTTTCCACTGAATGAGATGCTCCATATAAGTTCCCTGTCTGGTCTTTTTCTTCACTCTAGAGTCCAAAATCTTCACAGCTGTTGGTGTTGGTGTAGGTGAAATCTGAACATCATTGGTTATTTCCTTACTGTCTAATTGTGAGTCAGTTTGTACTGATGTAGGCCCTTTATACATCACCAAATCTTGCACATTAAAGACAGGTGATAATGCCAAATCTGATGGCAAGTCTATTTTATAAGCATTCTACCCATATTTTGCAAGAATCTTGCAAGGACCTATCCTCCTCATTTGAAGTTTGGTGGGGACTCCCTTCTGCAATCTGGATTTGTTAAGGCGTACCATTACAAGATCTCCCACAGCAAACTGAACATCTCTTCTTCCTTCATCAACTTTGGCTTTCAGTCTTTGTGTAGCCTCTTGGAGCTGCTTCTTCACTTGGTCATGAACCTCCTTCATTGATTGAGTGAAGTCTTCTGCATATGCACTCTTACCTTCCTCATGTGCCAAGTGTATTAACTCCAACACACCTCTAGGGTATAGCCCATAAACTATTTCAAAAGGGCTTTTTCCTGTTGTCCTATTAACACTGTCATTATAGGCATATTCTGCCTGTGGTAACAACTGATCCCACATCACTCCATACTCCTTTGTCAAGCACCTAAGGAGATTTCCTAGCACTTTATTAATAACTTCAGTTTGACCATCAGTTTGGGAATGGTAGGCTGACCCAAATAATAGGTTAGTTCCTAACCTTGTCCACAAGGTCTTCCAAAAATGACCCATAGATTTTACATCTCTGTCAGATACTATGTTGATGGGTAAGCCATGGATCCGGACCACTTCCTTAAAGAACAAATGTGCAATATGACTGGCATCATGGGTGGTTTTGCAAGCAATGAAGTGGCTCCTCTTACTAAATCTATCTACCACCACAAATATACTATCTGAACTAGTCTTGGTCCTAGGCAACCCAACCACAAAATCCATACTAATACATTCCCAAGGCCTATTAGGAATGGGTAGAGGTTGATACAAACCCACATTAGAAAAGGTACCCTTAGCTTTCTGACATATCAAGCATTGCTCCACATACTTCCTGATGTCCTTCTGCATCTTAGGCCATAAAAACATCGCTTTATTTATGCCTCCTATAGCCTTTCGAAAAACATAAAAAACATACTATGCATCCCTTTAAAAACTCACTTTTTTTGTTTTTATGCATATGCTCAACATCATTTTTAAAAATGATATGCTTTTCATCCAGAATTTGACGCCATGCATTTAAAACCAAAATGTGGCTTGCATAAAGGAAGAATGTTTACTTGTTTTTATGCAAGTCAAACTAAAAATCCCGTCATCGTTCTTGGAGAGGAAATCACGGCTTGATATGCAGATGAAAAGATATGCATTCGTTTATAAAAACAACGCTGTACTTTTAAAGGAAGAAGACGTTGGCATATGTTTCAAAAATGATATGCAAACCATTTAAAATTGACGCCCTGAATGGATGGAAGAAAAACATGTTTTAAGTGAAAGAAAACATATATGTTTTGCTTTTTAAAAAGGTATGTTTTCTACATAAAAAACACGCCCAACACTTTTAATGTAACCGCATATGTCTTATCAAAACAATATGCGTTTATCTCTAAAAACGACGCCTCCCATCTAAGTAAAAGGGACATGGGCTTTTCTCAAACTTATTCATATGTTTTGACATATGAAATGATATGCATAGAGAGTAAAAATCGCCACCATGCTAGTATAAAAGGTAAGGCCATAGGTTTAGAAAAATAGAACGAGTTTTAAGTGAAGAAAATACATACATTTACATATGCCTTTCAAAACAAAAGCCCCACCATGTTCTTAAGTTAAGAAAAATAACTAAATAACTTAAAGATACATGCAATCCTATTTAAAAGCCCTTTCTTGTTTTGCAAACTAAAAGCAGACTTAATTATAACATATATATTCGAATTGAAATATGCAGATGTTAATAAAAAGTCCACCAACTGAAAAATGAACATAATCTTTTATATGTAAACTTAAATTTTAATGACTTGATATGCAGATATGATTTCAAAACCCTTTGTCATTAAAATCTTTAAGCAATACTTCACAGAAAGGTGCGAAGTTCTGAAATAGAGTTTAAAATCTACCTTACATATAAAATGATCTTTCAGTTCATGCAATCGACAAGAAAAAGTCCACCTTTTAATGATTATTTTTAAAAAACAATATGCAGTCTGTCTGAAAAACCTCGCTAGCTGGATATTGAAACGCTTATCAAATGAGTTTGACTAACCCGAACAAACGCCCAAGAGAGCTCAAAACTAGCGGGAAAACGAAAGCTACAAACCTAAGACAAAAATGAAACCAAAAACAAGAAAACAAAAGCAAGAAAAACTAAAGAAAGACTCAAGGACTGGATGCTTGTAAGAAATAAAATTGAACAAGAACCAAGGGATAACTGATTCCGTCAAGTAAATCTCTTTCAGAACATCGATTATCTTAGAGAGAAATCCTACCAATCGTTTGGGAATTGCGTAGGGTTGTTCAATTTTGTGAATGCAAAATTGAGGACAACACAGCTCAAAGACTACAAGATTAAGTTTGAAAACATGACATTATCTCTAAACACAATAAGCAGCTCAAAGGCTACAAAATTGGGTTTAAATCTATTTTAGATAGCACCATAGTACTCACAATCAACTCCATTTAATGCTGTCACATAACAACTTGTTCCAACACAAAGATTGAAAGCAACTTGCTCTTTTACTGTTTGTAATTTGATTTAAATATAAAATCAAAGTTTTACGGTTTTTCCTAAATTGGCAGAGTTTTGTTACATTGCCAAACGATAAATATTTACAATGAGCACCCTAATATTCATAGCGGAGAGGCTATGGAAAAGGAGGGAGAGATACAATGTGGACTTATTTCCTAGTACAGTCCTACTTAATTTTGACGTATATTGTGATCACATACAATTACATTTCTTCACTTTACATGTAATATGTCAAAACAAAATTACAGAATGCATGACTGAAAATAAACTGTGGAGACATGGCTTGTTGCCAACACACTTCAACAATGGAGTCTTCATGTCTTCGCAAGGAATTATGTGCTTTGGAATCATTTGGTCTCGGTACATGAATGATGGCATCTGTAATGAACAAGCAGAAAGGTTTCAAAAGATTTCCGGAGTTGTACAAAAATTTGACAAACACCACATAAAGGAGGAAAAACCCGAAAATGCAAAGGGACAAAATTGACCAAGTCTGGGAGAAGTTGCAAAGGGTTTGACATGCAATTGCCGCAATCAGGCTATAATAGACTTAGATCACTATTGCAAAAAACCTTACTAAGGTCAATGCATTACAATTGCAAAACTAAGCTAAATTCTTGAAGTACAATTTTTGATCACAGTCACTATAAACTTAGAGCACCACTATAAAATACAAAAAAATCATGGACTTTTAAAGAAATTGCACCTTAAAAAGAGTTTGTATGAGCTCGGACGAGGCTCTGGAGGTTGCAGAAATGGGATTATGCGATTTTCTAAAAAAAATAAGGCACAAAGATCATAAACCACCTGCACCACTGCGTAGAGTAGGAAATTTTACCCAAATAAAAAATTGCTCGGAAAAAGGAGTCCAAATGATTGAGATATGGCTGTTTGCAAATTGCTTGTGTAATTATGACACCTAAATTAATGTGGCACCTTCAAAGTTGAAATAGTTTTAGATATGGCCTCCGATGTCTGATTTTGATGAAACAAAAGTCGATTTAGGGGCTCTTGGACCTCCTCATTGTGAGGCCACCCTATAATTTGCACTAGCTAGCCCCAATTTTACCTTGCAATACAAAACAAAAACTGACCACGTCAAAATCAACGAAAATATGCACTCAAATCTCTCAAATGGCAAACCAAAGACACTTTTTGGGCTGTGGTACCATGTAAGATTTGGCTATGAAGGTAGCCACCCAAGATCTAGAGACAATGAATAGGACAAGAATAAATTATATGCCTATCAAGAATGCTATATAATGGATATGACTCAACTGGAATTAACTTGAATGTTGGATGACGTTACATAGAAGACCCCTCGGTTATATAGTCAAGGTGAGTACAAAGGAGTGAATGAGACAATGACAAGTGTTGTTGGCTGATTACATGATAATCAACATGAAAAACTATCTCTCCATGAAAGGTGGATAGGTGATAGCGTGATAACATCACAAGGTGGATCACCTACCAAAGGTGGAGTCACATGTCCACTAAAGGTGGATCACCCTCCAAAGTGGAAATGTCCATCCAGAATAAGTGGATATGATAAAATTATAGCATGATAAGTTGACATAAAGTGGAAATGCTACAAGTAATCCTATGTAATTCCCTAAGTAAGCTTAAGTGAAGTGTAGTTAGTACCTAGGTATAAATCAAGAATGATAAAATGCCTTAATTACCCCAACACTAAGGATCAATTAGTACGAAAGGTCATTCAAAGATTACCTCGAAAGGCATGCCTAGAGTGCATAGGCTACAAAACGGAGAAATTTTGTAGGGATATACCATGATTTTTGCCAAACTGAAATTGAGGATAACAAACTCCAAGCTTGGAGTTTTTCCTAGACTTCCTGGACATTCCTGCTAAAGTGGGTTTCAGTTTGAGGTTCAAATTGGACTAAGATGGTTATAAATGAGGTAAGTAAACCTGATAACTTATATTTCATACTAATATATGCCTGTGAATAATAAGTTAAATGAAGCGAATGGATTTTAGTATGTTACAATTGGTATTTGTTTTTTTTTGCTTCAATGTGATTCTTATATTTTTGTGAAAATCATCTCCATATCTGTGCCATGCTATATATAGTATATTGAATTAATTGATTGTTATATATAGGTCCAATTGACAAGTATTGTGAGCCACGTTATGCATGACCCCACAGTTGTGAACCTCTAAGGTATTTGAGCATTAATAGAGTTATTGGATTGTGTCAATGATTGATGCTTCAGATGTGAAGGTTGCCAAGGTTACTATATAGGAATGGTTGCATGGTTAGTTACACAATCATACATATAATGGTAATTGGAGCTAATTGTTGCAGCAAGATGGTTAACAATTAGTAACCTATAGCACAAGTGTGAATAATACCAAGTGCTATTCGGATTGTGATTGATTGATGGTAAGCCCTATTCTTTAGGGGGAGGGTTTAAAGGAGTAACTCGAATGTTGGAGTTTTCCCTAAATTTCCTAGACTTTCTCTATATAGTGGACTTTAGTTTGAAGTTCAAATTGGGATAAGATGGTTATAAATGAGTTAAGGAAACTCAATAACTTCTATTTCGTACCTAATCTATGCTTGTGAATAGTAAGTTCAATGAAATAAATGGATTTGATTATGTTATGGTTGGTATTTATTTATTTTTACATGTTGAGTAGAGGTTATCGTTTGTTGGTTGAATGTGATTCTTATATGTTTGGAAAATCAACTCCATACCTGTACCATGCCATGTATGAGCTATTGAATTAATTGATTGTGATTTATAGCTCTAGTTGACAAATATTGTGAAGTAAGTCATGTGTGACCCCACAGTTTTGAACCTCCAAGGTATTTGAGCACTGATAGGGTTATTGGATTGTGTTAATGATTGATGCTTGGGACATGAAGGTTGCCAAGGTTATTATATAGGAATGGTTACATGGGTAGTTACCCAATCATGTAGATTATGGTAACTAGAGCTAATCGTTGCACCAAGATGGTTAACAAGTAGTAACCTATAGCATGAGCATGATTGGTGTAGGAGCTATTTGTACTATGAGGAAGATAACTCACAATACAACTAAGGGCATAAGGTGGTATATATTGGAAGCTACTTCTAGGGCGGATAGATTTGTCGTCGATGAGCTATAGTGATTGAAGCTGACATCTTGTGATGAAGGGTTAATCCTTGGTGTTGCATGGGATACATCAAATCCTCCTACCAACCGTCTAATGTAGTTAGAACTAGTATGGGATGTTTTCGAGTATCATGATGGGTGCAGAAGATAAGGCTAAATGATGAGACCAATGATGTTTTGTGCAATGTGTTGACATTCTTTTTTTATTTAGGACACACTAAAAGGGTAGGTGTTAGTTATTGTGGATATGTTGGTCTGTTACTGTGTATATGTTGGCCACTCTTTGTTTAAATTTATGTAAATGGCTGAGTTTTGTGCACATTGTATTGAATGTGCTAGTTGGTGATGGTATCAAGTAGAATGGGTTGTTGGATTATTGAAATAGATGGTAGGGGATCAGGAAAATAATGGGACCCATGGTGTAGTATGAAATACACCAACATTCCTCTTTCACCTGAGATATGCTTATGGCCTTATGTGAATTAGGTAGTTGGATGATGCATGCAGTAGATTGCATCTATTTCCACCTTACCAGTTGTTATTTATTTATGTAGAAATGTACTGTACTGTGTGGATCATTTATATTGGATATATATGATGTATGTTGGAGATAGTCATTGTGACGTGTATGAGCTAGTTACCTTGTGTATATTTTATGTCTGCTAAAGATAGATAGGCACTGTGTAAACTTGGGATTACAGATGATATTGGTGTTATGTGGTTGTACACTACTAATTTGTATTGATTGGTAGGAGAACAACTCTTGATGGCACATTGTTATTATTCTATTATAAGTTGATCGAGTTGATAGCTTATGCTTAATTAATATTGGTGAGTTAAAATAAAATTAGAGATGTCATTCAAGAGGGGAGTATGAATTCTGTCTAGTCTCGATGTGTGAACTATGTTAAGTGTTTAATTCCTCAAAGGGACATACAGGAAAAGTGATTAGGAATGAACCCTGAAGGTTTAGGTTTGGGATTAGGATTGGAAGCTTATCACATTTGACTATTAAAATAATTGATCATGCAGAGTAGTTGCCATAATGGTAGTGTATTAAGTTGGAAGTTGTTGTGAATTGGCAAAAATGAAATTTATAGTTGACCAAAGGTGCAGATTTTTTTTTATCGATAAACTGCAGCTATATGGGGCTGGACCTTGACATTAATTCAAAAAAGTGATACAATGAGTGTTTGATCTTCGGTAACCATTCTCCTATATCTATATCAGAATATTACTCCCTAATATGGAGCTATATTACCTACTATTTCTATGCATCACAAAACCTTCCAGAACCTTCCGCCATATTGGCATACTATCAACAATTTTGTGGAATATCCCACTACATTAACCTCCCTAAAACATAACTCTGAAAACACAGTGACATAATAGATATCATATATCAATAGAAAATAATCATCAATTTTCCAGCAAGCAAGCAGACACGATAGAGCAATCAACACCATAGTTGTACCAACTGACATCTAATGCAAGAGAATGACCTCAGGATCCGGCACCCCTTCCTCCACATCCTCCACAACACCAACCTCCTTAGCGGCATCAACATCATCCTCGTCTCCCACGAAGCCCTCAACAACCAAATAACTCTAGAGCCATCATGGACCACCTGTTGATGTGAGTTTTATGCCACTGCAACATGCAAAATTAAATACTTAGTATTCCAGACGAAACAACAAATATCCATCTCTCTCTTAAATAAGGATGCTCATATGCTAAACAATGTATATGGGCTGTGTGATCAAAATGAGAGAACCTCAAGGTTCCTTCTTATTGTGGACTTTCACTCAGTTGTAATGATGTGATATGGTGGGTATCACAAAGGGACTTATGCTATCATTCAATGGAAATCAACTTGACTTTAACTTCTTCCAACCAACAAACTACAAAGAGAAAGGGTTTAGAAAGCCATTCTATTCCTATAATGCAAGAGTTGATGAATGGTTTTGTGACTCTACTAGACTTAGTTTGGCCATCGACATCAACCAAGCTAGTGTGATCTCCTAAGGAAGATGTAAGATGTTCAAACTATCACCATTCCATTAACACCATCCATTGAAGCATATTAATGTGCAAGCAATAATCAAAGTAAAGCTCGTTAATATGCTAGTGGTCCAGGCGAGGCAAACATACAATCAACAAGAAGCTAATGGTATGGTTTATACGAGCTGAACACAGATGCATCCAAAATATCTTCCATTCAACTAAACACTACTTCTAATCAACATGAAATGAAATCCTACTCTAAGTGAAGAAATGTAGAAACCACGCAATATTCCAAAGCAACACAAGTAATCCACTGTGAAGACCATCAATGAATTAGCAATTACTTTGATAACATTATGGCAAGATTTTCTCCAACTCTCTCTCACTCTATCTAATCTATTCTAATTCTAATCTCATTCTAATTCTAATTCTAATGAGTTACAAATGAGAAGGCCTTGGCCTTTGATAGTTGTTCAATTATAACGAATGACCAAGATTGAGTCAAGATCAAGGGCCAAAATTATGCCAACAAAACCCTAATCCAATTAACAGCCACAAGCATTTTATGCTTGACCAATTACAATGAAGCACCACTTGGGTGGCCAATGAGAATATTACAATGCTTTTATTGACCAATCAGAAAATAGGTTATGTAGAAGCGTCAAGTGGACTCTACATGTACACTTGGCATGATTTGATTGAATGTGCTTGGACACCGGCAACTGGAGCCTTCTAATTGGTTGAAGATGAGTGAGCACCAACCCAACATGCTTATCCCATAAACTCGATCATCTCCTTGATGATGAGAAAATATCTCTTGATACTCAACATTATCAAGTCTTCAATTGTGATGGCTATTCCCAAGTTGCTTCATCTTCACAAATCATGTCCATCTTTTCTCACTTTGGCTTTTCGACCTTGATGTTCTAAAAGTTGCGTGTAAATGGATTATTCCACTTGATCCAATCGAACTTGGATTCTTAAAGGGAATTCAAGTTTAGGATAATTCTTCTTTACTTGTAGCTTTGGTTCTTTGATTCCATCTTTATGTTGCCATCGAGTTTGCATTTCTACCTTAATCTTCATCTTTTGGTTTGCATCCTCCTTTAGCCCTCTTTTAATCTTCATCTTAGATTTGTATCTTCGCCTTATCCTCGATCTCGAACCTCCTCCTTGTTTGAAGTTTTGACCCTCATCTTCTTTGATTGAAGGCTGACCATTTGTGAATTATTGCTTGAAGTCCCTGAGCTTGACCTTGCCACCACTAAGCATCTCTTCCTCCAAAATCACCTTGCAAGACAAAAGAAGAATTGGATCAAACTCATGAAATAGATACAAAATTCTTTATAAACTTAGCATTTTCACCTTCGAGTTATGGGATTAGATAGATGAAACCGTTTTGAAACTTTTCATTATTGCTGAATATTAACATTTTCAATATGATTGCTAGAAAAACATTACATTTGAAGGGGGATGGTGATTGTAACTTTATCCAAGTTTGAGATGAATTCCTTCTAATGGAGATCTGATTTTCCCAATGCAATTTCTCATTAAATTATCTCACTTGTACATATGGCTGACTTGTTTAGGCATCTCACATCAAAATTTTGGAAGGAAAAAGTAATTGAAATTCCATGGTTTTCTCCTAGATGGCCAGTGGAAATCACAAGGGGCTTGGACATGCTTGTCAATGGTCAGGTCGGAATCCAACCTGACCTTGGAAAGCCTTGTCTAAGGTGAGGTCAGATTCCGACCTCTTCTTGGACAAGTTCCAAGTCTGTCATTCAGATTCTTAACCTTAATTTGCTTAAAATTTCCCTCTTTTGCATAATTCACTCACGATCAAAACCTAGGCAAGTTGTTTTACGTTTTGAAATGAAGGACGACAAGTATGAGAAGGGTTGGTGTATGTGTCCAAGCCAAATCCAACCAGGCCTTGGACATGCTTGTCCAAGCCAAGGTCGGAATAAAAATTGAGGTTGGACAACCTCAATTGCTTACAAACTCACTTTTTGTCTTTCTCTTTCATGCTCAACTTTTACAACTTGATCCTACATGGGAGGAATTTGGAGGTTCTATGGACAACCTTGTCCAAAGGTAGGTCGGAATCCGACCTGTCATTGGACAAATCTGTCGAGGACAGGTTGGATTTTTACCCGCGTTTGGACACTTAGGCCAAGTTGGTATATGTGTTCATCTTGAGGGCATAACATAAAATATAAGATTTTAGTATAAGTCACATATTTTGTGACGCATAGTTTAAGTTATGTTTTATGTATATACTGTTAGGATGTTTGAGAGTGGTTTCACATCTCTAGGAGTTATAACGAATATTCTAAATTTTGGTAGATCCTAAAAATTTTCAGACTCAGCCAAATTTCAATGATCAAGACGCTTCCATCAGTGTTCTTTTCCATAGCTTTTCCCGACTTTCCAATATAAATTTGATATTGGAACAAGGATTTTGCAAGGATTCAAATTCATTTCATCACAAAATCTGAACTTCAATTCCACATCCTTGACTAGCTTGGCCCAACTCTCACTCATATCCTTGACATATTTGACTCCTTAGCGAGGCAAAGTTTCTCAAACTCATCTCTTAGACTCCAAGACTTGAAAATTGCCTCTGAACTAAGACTACCTAGGACAACTACCCTACTATCAAGAGAAAAGAGAGGGTCCCCATTTGCGATGGGGCAATGGTGTGAAAACCTTAGAACACCACCCTTAGCAGACAGGTCCAATTTTTTGAGGAAAAGGGCTTACCTTTCCACTATCATTCTCCTCTGCTGCATTCGTGTGCTGTCCCTATACTCAATTATGGGATACTTTGGCACCTCTTTTCCCCTTTGATATTGCACAAAATAATAATCCTATGGGAGGAGAATATGGCCTCCCTCATCCGCATTGTCTAAACTTCTTCCAATTCCCCAAGAAACCCCTTTCTCACTATCTTACAACACAAAAAAACCATCACATTCTTCTTTTCATTGACATCAACCAGACTGGCCACAAACATAGTAGAGATATTTGAATTTACCCTATACCTATACTCAGACTTCAAGAATTCCTTGCCCAAGATTCTTTGAATTGCATGCGTAATCTAGTCAGGATTAGAAAATAAAAATTTCTTCAACCTCTTTTCCGAAATCTCCCAAAGGAAAGACATTTTTCGTTTCCTACATTTCAATCTTACTGACATATCCATACTAGCAAAACAACATAATCACCCCTACTCACCAATTCTCGGCTCCAAACTTCCTAACTAGGAAAACAATGAGCAAGCATCCTTCATAGTCAGTTTATAAAGACGATGCCAGTCATCACATCTTTTGAACAGTTATTACCCAGTAAGTCTTACTGGCCACCTCTGATATCAGCAATTTAGTCCCATCACCCTGAATTCACACAAGGTTAACTAAAAAAAATTGTCCTTTTATGGCAGCTGTAGCCATCACCACATCCCACGTCATCATTTGTTTATCATCCCAATTTACTAACCAATCTCTCCGAGATTTCCATAATTGTATTTAATGTTTGGTTTGCCGTAAAAGCATTATTTGAATAACGCCATATGGAGTCAGTCGTCTTTACTAACTATAATTTCTCCAACTTTTCGTGCTTGGTCCTTGTCCCTGCCACATCATCAGACCATCTCCTCATGAACTGCCAACTTGGCCAAATCGTCAATCTCTTGGTTCCCTTCGTGGTATATGAGAGACTTTAAATTCTCTGAATTTTCAAATAACTAATTGAATAGGGCCCAACCACTTATCTAACTTCTAATTAGGAGTTGAGTTTGTCCTAATTGCATTTACAGTCAAGAGGGAGTTGCCCTATAAATGTTTTTTTCTGCACCAAACTCAAGCCTCCTTAACCCCATCAGTGCCGCTCAAAATTCAGCTTCGTTATTTGTACGAATCTTCAATCCTTCTGATTTCTGACAAAAAACTCTCCCCTCATGATCTTTAGCTAAGTATCCTGCTCCACTTGGCCTCAAATTGCCCCTATAATCCCCATCGAAGTTTAGCTTAATCCATCCAGCCTTAGGATTCATCCATTTAACATTTTCCTTGGGATTGTAGGAAAGATAAACCTTTCCAATCCCATTAATGAGAGGGAGGAAAGGCGCAGATTTTACAATCATGAATGATTTATAAAACCATTTGTTGAATGCCATTAGCCAATTTAATTATCATTATCCATGATAAATCACAAGAAACAAATCAGAAGTTATATTAAAAACTTCCCTTTTTCATCGAAAGCGCTACTTGTGATCTTATTGGTCGCGTTCGTCATATTGCTTGATTTTCTCCTAGTGTACATTTTACTCCCTCTTTGCATGCTTTTTTTCAGTAACTTTGACATGCTTTGAAAGTTATCATAATTACACATAATGCATGATAAATAGAGAATAAATACAAATTAAAAAAGTTAATATCATTTCAACTGGATATAAACAATTAAATAAATTCAACATTAGAACTTATAAAGTTATGGCACACCTAATGTTACATATTTGTTTGTACATTTGATTATGAATGCAAGTGTATGACTATACACCTATAACTAATTTTCTATTTGTTTCAATAAAATTGAGTAAAAAAAAGGATCATAAATACGCTTCTTTTAATATTCTGTTATTAAAACTCTGTTTCAGAGTGACACTATTTAATTAACCTATATGAGCATTTTTGTGTCTGACATTGGTTCTCTTTTTGAGTTAATCTGTCAGACTTATTACCACTTGGGAAGAGATCAAAGTCTATCCTATACCGGCAGGATTATATCTTGTAAAAAATTTGCTACAGGTATGTTCATATATTTAAATTTTTTCTTCTTAAGTCGACAATTTTTCTCCAATTCTCATTACATGCAAATTATAAATTTGTCCTTTCCTAAGCTTCTAGTTTGAGTTCAATCTTGTTTGTGAATTATCAAGTAATTGATTGGTATGTGATGCAATGGTGTTACTAGCAGACTGTAGCCAGTGATTTTGGATTAAGGATTAAGCTGAGTGTTGTTTATTTTGCCTCTTTCCACCTACAATATATAAGATAATTTTAATAGCCAGAATGGGCTAAAACATTATTGTGAATATATGGTGACTCAAAATGTTGTGAGAATCGGAAAAGAATACATGTTTAGCTATGTTTATGCCATTAAATTCGATTTTCTCTCAATAAAATATTATAATGTGTATTTTGAAATTGTTTTTATGACGGAAAAATCCTTAATAAGATATCTTATAATGCCACTTCAAACCTGTTGTTGAGTTCTTTATATACTTGTGCTACATTGTCATAGGATTAATTGAGTTTTGGTCAACTGGACATGTCAATGATTCCTCCACATTAAGTATAAACTTTGATCTGAATGGATATAGTGACACCTTTAACAAATGAATCATCCAATGGTGATGTAAACTTCAGTCTAATAAGTGATATTTAGATTATTATGGATCCATCATAAAGGGTCAGTAGTTCTATGATAGAGGATTTTAGCAGTAAATTGTAGGCCCGGATTGATTAATGAGAAGGTTTAGATTCAAAAAATCAGAAGACGTGTAATAATAAAAGCACTTTTTTGTCAACTAAAACCTTTACGCATCAAAATGGGTATTGTTTCAGATAGAACAACTTTGTAGTGGAAGCAGAAGCATAAACCCAGTAAAATAAATATTGTGGCACAAATTAGTTACAAAGAAATAACAAAGGAAATGAAATGGAATAACATAATAACACATAAGGCGCTGATTTATGTGGTAAAACCTTGATAAAATGCGAAGGAAACATCTATGGGGCATGGTATTGTTATTCTTATTCTTAAGAGAAAATGATTGCAGACTCCATTGTCTGCTACCATCAGTCTTACAATTTTGAATTTGCAATTTACAACCATACAATTGCTATTATTATCTACAATTCACAACAATTGCTCTTGCAATGTACAATTTACAACTCTTACTTTGCCTTCAAGGAAACAAAGATATATGTATAATATCTTCAAGATACCGACCACCAATAAACATAGTTTAAATAAATTAGGAATTTTGTTTTAAAGGTTACAATTTCTCTGATACATGCCAAAGCCCAACCAATGTGTAAGCTCCTTGTTGAAATATCATCAAGAGTAATTGTTTACTTCTATATCTGATAAATTACGTACATGAAATAATAATAAAGATTGTAGTGTGTACTAGATATCGGAGTAAAATCTATCTTTATTTCCTCATGAATTAAATATAGAGAAGAAGACTAGAGATGGTCGGCCATGGATTATAGTTCATTCAACTACCCATACACGCTACGTTGACGATACATAACATATATAATGTCCTATTGCCGTATGGCTGCTCTATTCTCTCTCTTGTAGGAATGCACCATAGGAACTCATCGTAGGACCACACTATAGGATCACACCGCAGGACCACACTGTAGGACTTCCTGTGCCCACGTGTAGACTGTACTTCCCTCTTCGACAACTGAAACTTAGACCCTTCGATTCAATGTAGCGATTAATGTATTATGCCTAAGAGAATTGTAAAATACTTGACATAACGTCAACACAGGGGTGAACAATAGATTGATATGCAATATAAGAATTATTACAATTTTGTCTTCAATGAAGATTTCGCCAGATGCATAGAGAGAAGACTAGGGTGGCTACTAACCACCGAAGCTGCGAATATCCGAATAGGGAGGATCTTGCACCTCCAAAGTGGAAGACAACGCTGAATTTCCAAGCGGAGTTTGCAAATAGAAATCAAATATCAAATTCACCATACCTACAACTACTCCAACACGGCCTTATAAATGGGCACTAGGAAACTTCCCGAAGGGCTACAAATAGGCTGACATACTTTTGTTATAATTTTATTATTTTGTCCCCCTTTTATTTTATAACTAAATTAATTAATTAAAGAATCCCTTTATAATATTATTTAATTTTTGGGACCACTTAATTAATTAATTTAATTTACTTTATTAAAATTGGGGACATTAGAACATATTTAAAGGACTCAAGGTTTCCAAGAGGAACACAATTGTAAACCAGTTGAGACTTATAACTACGCAAGAGTGATAACAAACTTAAGACAAACAATTAATACATTGCCAGATAGCCAATATTATCAAGCATGACTATATGCACTGAAAATTGCCGACATCTTCCGTGCTTCAATCAAAAGACATTGTCCTAATGACAAGTATACATGAAGTTGTTACAAGTGTGGTTGCCATTGCACCAAAAGATCAACCTATCAATGCCCGATACAACCACTAGATTTATAGAATCCACAGGAGGCGTTTAAACCATGTCATGAATCTCATGAGTGACGCTCGCACACTGCCAACAATCCCCCCAGTGTCACTCGTTGTAGGCCCGCGTTACTCACGGAGGAGATTCAAACCTATGACCAAGCTCAAATACCACTTGATTGAAGTGTGGTTGTTGTTGCACTAAAAGATCGACCTGTCAATGCCTAATAAAACCACTAGACTTATAGAATCACAGGAGGCGGTTAAACCATGTCACGAATCTCGCGAGGGACGTTGGCACACTGCCAACAAAAGTAATATTTGCGAAGATTAGTGACTAGTGTAAACCATGAATTGTATTGTGCAAAATCAAAGTTGTAGTGTATTTAAAAATCAAATTGGGGTCTTGGGCAATACTCCCAACAGGGTCAAGGGGTAGTGCCCCTAGCAGGGTGAATGGGCACCGCTCCTCATGGGGTCCTGGGCACTCTTATTTGTGAATTATGATGATGCCAAGTATAATGTTGAAGAAAGAAAAAAGTAGAGATTTCATGTCAAAATTATGATGTAGAAGTTGTGGAAGATGTAGAGGATGAACTTAGGATGTTGTAAATACCACACTGAATGCCCCGACCGCACTATGTTCCTTCGGGCAAGGTGTTATGGTGTTACTGCCAAGTAACTCACACTATGTACGTGGCTCGTTACTCGTACAAACCGCTTCATGCAAAGCCGCTTAAGACCATACAACAAAACTAAACATTGACATTTAAAGAAAAGCATTCATACATTGTATTGATAAATTGTTGATTGTTGCGCTATTCATGGTTTCCGTATGTTGTATGACACAATTTCTGAATATGGTGGGCAAGTATAGGTCGTTCACCTTACGGCAAAATGAATAGATAGATTTTGTTGTGCTAAGACTATGTTGCATGACAATGATGATGTTGATGTCTGTATGAAAGTTTGGAGAAACTGTATGGTAGTGATGATGTTAATGTCTGTATGACAAATTGGAGTGTGCGCATGTCATAAGTTGGAAATATTTGCAGACGGTTGTGTCAAACCTGTATTTTGTACGGTGGATGCATGTGCCACGTAGGAATTCGTTGTGCAAGAGAGATAAAAGTATGTCTTACGGAAGAGAAAGGACTGAGCAGTACGTCGGGTGTTTACTGCTATACCTGGTAATTTACGTCCATGAAATAATAATACAAATGGAAGTGCATACCAATTATAGGAGTAAAATAAATCTTTATTCGTTTATGAATACATTACAGAGAAGACCAGAGATGGCCAACCAAGGATTATAATTTACCTGGCGATATTATAACCCCTTTCTTGGCGGTACACAACATATTTAAGTGACCCGACAATTGCCAAGAACACAACCATCAACCAACCACACAACTACCTTACAGTGATAACAAACTAAATACAGACAATTAATACATTGACGGATAACCAATATTATCAAACACAACAATAGACATTTTGTGCTGACTACATCATCCCCCCGAAAGAAAAAGTTGTCGTTAAGTAATATCTAGGAAGAGTAATGACAAGAGTGTAGATAAGGACTTGTACTTATCAAGCTCAAAGTTATAGTGTACTTGAGAAATAAAATGGGGGTCTGAGGGCAATGCCCCCAATAGGGTCAAGGGGCAGCGCCCCTTGCAGGGCTTAGAACCACACAAAATTCCATGGCATGCATCATTTTTTGTAAATTTTTAAGGTTGAAAAAACAGTACTGATAAAGCCTAAAAACAGAGGTTTTGTTGTGTTTAACAAGCGTATGATGTCAATTTTTTTATCAAATTGTAGTCACCACTTCAGAATTGATTGCCGTATTAGAATTTGTCCTACCAAGTTATGCTTCATCCACATCAATCTTTGTATGGGTGGCCACTGTATTAGTACAGACAATTGACAAGAGAATTGTGCAATGTAAAAAAATTTGAGCTGCCCGTATTGACATATGGTGCTTATCATATGGCGTGTAGAACCATCAAAACTTGCCATTCCTTTCTCGTATGAAAGAATGATTGTACGACATATGGAACCATCAAAACCTATCGTTCTTTCTAGTACCGAAGAATGATTCTAGACTGGCCACACAGCGTATGACATAATAAAATTCCCCTGTGTTGATCACTATTGGTGCCATACAGCTAATTAGAGTGCCCATAGGACGAACAGTCTGAAGGCATGTATGGCTGTTTTGAAGGTCCGTATGGGATGGAATTGCCGTACATGATGAACAAGTTCATTATTTTTACATGGTGGAATTGTTGCATTCGTATGTGAAATTGTGTTGCTCATACATGATGAGATGTTTGTCGTACGAGATTATGTAGGCAATGTACGATGGTGTTGTATCAGTTCAGTTGGGGAGCATGCTTTGCCACATGCCATATGGAGGTGTTGTACGGGTGTCGTATGAGAGGAAGCTTCACTAAATAATGCTCAGGGGTTTTGTTCAAGTGTCGTACATGTGCATGCATCACTAGGCATTGTATGGAGGTTTCGTACGGGTGTTGTACAATGGGATTGAAATTCGATTTCCATACGGTGAATGGAATGGAGTGTGGGATCCGTACAGTGTTCATGTTGTTGTACGGATGGCTTCTTGTGCTGTACAAATGGCTCCTCCTCTAGGCTTTTATGCTTTCCAATCTGCCTACCAACCTTCAATTCTCAATCTTCTCGGTTTCATCTGTACTTGTGCTTTATGTGCCAAATTTTGAATTTGCCAAAAGCAACCATTCCCTCACTGAGAGTGGGTTTTATAAATTTGCCGAGAGTATGAAGCAACCAATGACTTCTATATAGTCTTCATTATTTTTTGCTTTCCATTTTCCATCTCTGTATTGTCAAATGTATTGTCCATAACTTTACATGCTTTCATCTATTTATCTTCTCAAAGAGTTGCTTTGAGAAAATCACTTTTGGAAAAAATACCTCATAGTCCTCCATTTGCCAGTGGAATAGCCCGTTTAGTGAACTTGTTTCGTCATGAGAGCAGCTTCCAAGTTCTAACACCCCTTCGTCGTCGGGTTTTATTACTCTTTCTTCCTCTATCCCGAAGTCTCCGTCCTCATACTCCGAGTCTGATGCCAACTCCTAACTGACCGCCTGGTTCTGTAGTTCTATGACATACTTCGTCCCCTCTCTTGATGGAGATTGTATTTTTCTTCCAATTGTGGTTTGCTTTCGCCGTGATTGGCCAACCCCTTCCAAGGACGGCATTGTAAACCTTCCTTTCCAACAAAATGACAACAAAATCTAGAAAGAAATATTGAGTACCAATGGTGACATTCTGTGCCATGAGCATCTCGAGTGATCTGATGTCATGTTGGGCGATACCTACAAGATGGAAGGGTGGTGGCCAGTGTTGGCTTGCCAAGCCACTTTGATGTCTCCTGTGGTAGTACATTCACACTAGAGCCTCCGTCGACAATGGTGTTTGCCAATTGATGTCCCATTATCTCCTTCTTGACAAGGGTCGACTTCCTTCCCATGCCCATTGTCAGCAACATAGGGTTGTCTTTGGGTGGTGACTTTGTCGTTGGTTCGCCTTGCGACTTACATTCATTTTGGTCAAGTGTGTCGTCACCGACGGTATTGGTAATTGCCACTCTTAGTTGCGACATAGTTTGAAGGAGGTCTGCCAACTTGTTAGGTATAATTGTCTGTAGCACTTGCCAAACTATGTTCTTCTCGGATTCCAATCACAATGACGTACTTGCGGTTCTGTTGGAGGTTATTGGTTCCTTCACTATCATTTGTTCTATTTCTACAGTTGCTTCTTGGACTCACTCCTTTGTACGAGGGTCTGGGTACACAGGCTTCTTCATTGTGCCCTCGTGATTGCCAAAACTACCTTGTCTTGTTCCATGTCCAACATATTAATACCCTTCTGCTTCACGTAGTTGATGTCTTCATGATCACCTCGTCCACACCATTTGCACAATAATTGTACATTGTCTTTTTTATTCTAGCAGTCTCTTGCAAAGTGTTCCCATTGCTACATTGTCGACAATGTATGATGGGATGTCCTCTTGAGTCATACTATATTTGATTTCACCCTCCTCGTTGAGTCCCATTACCAGTTGGCACTCTCAATGGAGTGGGCTCTCCTTGAGTGTAGAGTACTTGTGTACTTCTAGTTTTCAAATTATAGGGACACTTCTTTATTAAGTCACCCATCTCTTGACAAATCTCACAGAACATCAGTTTAGGACAATCACCTTTCATGTGCCCCTCAATTTTGCACTCAACACACCATTTTTCATTACTTTCTTTATTACTCGCTTTCTTGGCCTTCAATTCTTTCATCATTCTCATCATATCTCGCCGTAGGGCCTGGACTATTGTTGATTCATCATCGGTACTACCCTCATTGCTATTGTCATCACATGTCTTCCTCCTTCCTCGGGAGGATGTCCTATTTTCACTCTCGATGTCCATCACCCGATTGTAGGCATCGACATACGAGGGTGGATGCACCACTTTCATCTTCTTGCGCAGGGAGGGAATCAACCCCTTGATGCACCACCTCTTCTTCAACTTGTTGGTTAGCTTATTCCCCAACTTGGCCAACAATTCCTTGAGCCTACAATTGTAAGCCCGTACACTCTCATTCTTCCCTTGTTTGGTATTATAAATTTCGGCGACAATCTCATTGTCATCTCGTAGCAATTTAAATTCGGCCTTGAATGCCCTCCTGAGTGTGTACAAAGAGGCTATGGATGAAGCATCCAGTTTCGTGAACTAGTCGATGGCTGTACCCCATAGTGTTGCTGGAAATACTCACAACCAATAGTCCTTGTCAACCTGACCATTTTCTACCCAAATAGTTTGGCAAGTCTTCCAGTGCCTCGTAGGGTCTTTCAACCCATTTCCTATGAACTTTGGTTGTTTTTGTTGATCCACATTCGAACTTGTTAGAGGAGTCACCATCTTTCTCACCTGCTTGCTCTTTTGTGTGTCAGATCTAGTTGGATTGTTTGGACTGCTATGCTCGAGTGCTTTCCCTGCACTCTTTGCCACACGCGCGTCCTCGACACGTCCACCTCCAGCGCCTCCAACACCTCGGGTATTTTCAGGCTCTGACTCATACTTGTACTCCCTTCGTCCGAGGGTTTTCAGTTTGAATCCTCTAATGATGGGTTCTCCTAAGATAGATATATTCTTTATACCATGCAATATGTCTATTAGTTCAAGATTTCTTTCTTCGTACTCTTTGTCCGACGGTGTCTGCATAGACGGTTGTCTTACTTGGTTGGCGAGGTACATTTCGTCAAGGGGTGGTAAGTTTCTGGTAATTTCTGCTAATCTTCTTCTCCGTTCTTTTTTTGCAATTCTTAAAGATCACCTAATTACTTGGTCTTGACCACCTTGTCGCATCTTCTCGCCTCTATTGGGATCCAAGGGCATGAGTCACGAAATGTTGATTTGTTATCTTTTAAGGCAACGATGCCAAATGTAAACTGCTATACTTGGTAATTTGCATACATAAAATAATAATACAAATGACAGTGCATAACAAAAATAGGAGTAAAAATATCTCTTTATTCACTCATGAATACATTATAGAGAAGAAGACCAGAGATGGTTGGCCAAAGATCGCAATTCACCCGACGATACCATGCCCCCTTCCTTGGCAATATATAACATATTTAAAGGACCCGACGGTTGCCAAGGGGAACACAATCGTCAATCAACCGACACAGCTACCTGACACTGATAACAAACTTAATACGGGCAATTAATACATTGGCGGATAACCAATGTTATAAAACACAACAAAAGATTTTATGCAGACATCGGGCAAAACCACTACTGAGTGGTGCGCTCCAGTGATTGACGACAAGATTTGGCTTGAGGACCACAAAGGGTCCTTATCAAAGGTCATGAGCCTGACCTAGCAGACGTCGCTTAGGAAGTCCCTAGGGATGCGCTCTTGATGATGACGACACGATCTAACTAGAGGACCGCACAAGGGTCCTTATCAAAGGTTATGAGCCCGACCTGGCAGACTTCACTTGGGAGCCCTAAGGGATGCGCTCCAGAGGATGACGACAAGATTTAGCTAGAGGCCGCAAAAGGGTCATTATCAAAGGTTATGAGCCCGACCTAGCAGACTTCTCTTAGGGAGGGTTACGAATTCCTAAGGGATGCGCTCCAAAGAACGACGGCAAGATTTAACCAGAGGATTGCAAAAGGGTCCTTATCAAAGGTTATGAACCCGACTTGGCAGACTTCTCTTAGGGAGTGTTAAGAATTGGATAGATAACTTGTTAGACCACATACAAGGAGACCATCAATTGAAGTATTTAGACATCGAGCACTTCTTATTTCTGCTTCTCATCTATACTCAGAGCACTCTAATGGATCTGCATCTTTCTTAGCATTAAACGACTATAATTCAGAGAAGTATATATATGTTTTTTATATTCGCTGAATGGACCATATACAAACTCCGAAATTTATCAAATAAAGACGCCATCCTTATCCATTCTTGAAATCAAATCAGGGAAATAGACATCAATTCATTGGATCTCAGCAACAACTAGACACATAATTATCCATCAAATAAAGTATCATATCGGTTACAATGGCAAAGATAGATTATTATTGTGAATGACACTAAGTGCAGATGTACAGTTCAGATCATTGGACAGATACCAAATTACTCAACCAGATCCATAAATATTGTTCTTACGTATCATTAATTTATCTTATTAATCACGTAACTCAAACATCTAAGGGACATCATAGATTGTGATTCATCGGAATACTCAAAATTCAAGGAAGGAAGTCTATAGTCATTAGTTTACAAGGCAATCATCATAAGTTCTCAAGATATCATAGGAAGGGACATTACACTAATACACCGTATGTGATATTCAAAGGTTATAGGAGGTATGTAAGGGTTGTTTGTTGGGCAAGACCATTAATCCATATGCAAGGAAAGTCAGGTTGTATGGGCCATAGTAAGAAGAAATGGTGCCACTTAGTACAAACTAGTGTGTGAATTATTTTGCCTTTGCTCCTTCCTACTTAAATATATGTTGAGTTCTTGACAAGGAAAAATTATCAGGCCCTTCTTGCCAAACTGCCTTATATTACTTCTCTACCAAAATCAAACATACCCTTGTTGAGAGTGGAGTTTATAAACTCGCTGAGAGTGTAAATTAAACAATGGCTTTTGCATAGTGTTTAGGCTTCCCATTTTCCATCCCTCTTGATTCCCTCTTTATTTTCCTCTAAATTTTTGGTGAAGTGGATTTTATTTGATAATCCATTATACACTCCATACTACAAATTGTATTGTTCATATTGTCAGATGTATCGTCCATAAGTTTACATGCTTTCTTGGGCTGCTCTTCACCGAGAGTTATGGCTTGAAGAAAATTACACGTTGATGAGAATACCTTAGATAACTCATTTCATCTTCAGAACAATCTTCTAGTTCAAGCACCCCTTTACCATTTGGTTCCATGCCTTTCCTTTCTTCTTCCATATCCCTCTCTCCACCGTCATACTCTGATTAGCAGGATGTCAATTCCTTGCTTACCGTTAACCTCTTCTAAGGAGTGTGTTGTATGCCGTATGCAATGGGATGACTACAAAATCCAAGAAAAATTATAGTGTACTAATTGTTACTTTTGTGTCATCAATGTCCCCAATGGCTTAATGCCATGTTGGTTGGCACCCACAAAGTGGAAGGTTGGCAACCAAAGTGTTAGCTTCCCTAGGCATTTCCATGTTTCCTCTAGCAACACATTGACTCTCATACTTCTGTTGATGATGGTGATTGTCAACTTTCTTCCCATTATTTCCATCTCGATGATAGCTGCTTCGTCTTGATGCTCATCGTTAGCAACATAGGGTCAATGGCCCGGTTGCCTTCACGCGATTGTTTCGCCATAAGTTCCTCTTGGGGCTTACATTGTTTCAGGTTGACTGTGTCGTCACTCACCATGTTGGTATTTGCCAATCTGAGTTGCAACATAGTTTGAAGAAGGTTTGTCACCTTGATTTGTACGGTTGTCTATAGCACTTGTCGAGCGATGTTCTTCTTAGATGCCAATCGCAATGACATAGTTGCAGTTTTGTTTGAGATTATTTGTTTCTTAGCCATCAGTTGTTATACTTCTACCCTGGCATCTCAAAGTCGCTACTCCATACAAGGGTTTAGATACACCACCTTCATCTTCGCTCTTGTCATTGCCAAAATTGCCTCGTCTTGTTCCTCCATGTCTAGAATATTAATACCCTTTTGCCACTTGGTCCACACCAGTCCACAATAATTGTACATCGCTTTCTTGTTTTGGCAGCCTCTTGCAAAGTGTCCTCGTTTGCTACATTGTTGGCATTGTATGATACGACGTCCTTTGGAGTCATACTATATTTGATTTGGCCCTTGTTGATTTCCATAATCGCCTGGTCATGCATTTTGTGGCTTTGGTGGAGTAGACTCTCCTTGTGTGAAGAGTACTTGTGTACTTCTATTCCTCAAATTATATGGGCACTCCTTTAGTGAATGACCCATCAGCTAGAAAATCTCACAAAACGTCTAGAACAATTACCTTTCATGTGGCCCCCAATTTTGCATTGAATACAGTGCAATTTCATTAGTTTTTTTATTGGTTCCTTTCTTGAGCTTCAATTCTTTCATAATTCTCATAATATCTCGTCGTAAGGCCTGGATTGTTTTTGATTTTTCGTCGCTGCCATCTTTGATGGTCTTGTCATCGCTTGTCCTCCTCTTCCCTCAGGAGGATGTTTTGTTTTCACTCTCAATGTCAATCGCCTGATTATAAGCATTGATGTACGATGATGGAGGTACCACCTTCATTTTCTTTCTTAGTGAAGGGATCAATCCCTTGATAAACCAATACTTCTTTAGTCCATCTGCCAATCAATCCTTTGATAAACCAATACTTCTTTAGTCCATCTGCTGGTTGGTTTTCCAATTTTACCAGCAATTGCTTGAGCCTACAATTGTAAGCTCATACTTTCTCCTCTCGTTTGGTGTTGTAAATTTTGGTGACGATCTCATTGTTGTCGTATTTCTCATGTTTCTCATGTCCAGACCACATTGGATGTGATGGAAATTGTGGCAAAAAATTGAACTTAAAAAATAGATTTGTTTCAGTCCTTATATCCGCTCAAGATCAGGTAAAAGCTACAATGTCTTTTACTATCTCATGTAATAAATTTGCTGCCTGCTCTCTTAATTGCAACTTGTTTTCCTATAAAACCTCATTTTTACTATATGAAATCATAATTTGTAGTTTTTAGGCAATGTAGTGACTATATTTTTATTGTTTTTCTTACAGTTTCGAAAACTCCTTTGTTTGGTGGCTTTTTTGATCTTGGAAATATAAGAAACTTATGTTACTGTTTTGCAGTACTATATCTTCCTCTATGTGGATGCACCAAGCTATCAAATTTTGAAAAACTTGAACATTATTAGTACCGGCGTACTGTATCGTACTATTCTGAGGAGCAAGTAAGTCCTTCCCCCTTTACACTCTAAGCTCTGAAATGTAAAATGCACAATGATATGCCAAAAGAATAAGGAAAATAAAAATTTCTATGTAATTTTTTTTTTTCTGCTTTTAATAAAATGTGATGCCATCTTTCTTGTTTGTGCAGTTTTGGTGATATTATTCTCCATCCTCTTTTTATATAAGTATGTTGATTCAAATGCATATGATTTTCTGATGCCTGTTAGAGCTTAAATCCCCAAAATACTCAGAGACTGCTGCTTATTTCTCAATCAGCTGGGAATACACATGCAGAAAAATAAAACCCAAAACACAATGGTTGGCTGGAGGCATACAACTTTTCTTTTAGTATTGAAACATAAAAAAAATTTATACAAAATGATTTCTAAACTCAGAAAACAATAGTGATTACAAAGAGATTTATCTGCAGTGATCTGAAGTTGCACCCAATCTCACGCAGTCTGGAACTTCTTAGAACTCCCTGCTTTTATTTGTCAGGAGCTATCAATTATTCCCTTCATATTCCTTCCAAAACACAGCTGCTGCTTCAATATTCCTATCTTTATGGGGCTGCCCAAAATTCCCTTTCACAATCCAAATTCAAACTTACCTAGCAGCGGCAACTACCGCTGCACGTCAAGGTCAGGGCCAAGTGGGAGGCAACATCTCAATGAAATTTACTGGCTGCGCTTGATAGGTAGGTAATTGAGGAGGGCTCACTGGTATTTAATATTTCCAACAATGCGTTGGTTGGTGTCCTTGAAATTCAAATTGTGTTTTCTGATCTACGGATATCGCAATATCATTTTTTGAATTTTTTGTTCATCATCATTAGTTCTGTATTCTTCTATACCCATAAGCTCTAATCCACAACCATTGAAAGTTAAATATGTATGAAAATTTTGAAAGCTGAAAGATATATAAGATTTTATCAATATTTATAAGTAGCGCTTCATATGGTTATGGTAATGACTTATGTCTGTTAAGCCCAGTTTGGCAGAATTGAAAAATATATTTTAGTTTAATAGGTAGCATAGCAGTTTAACTACCATAATCATCTAAACTGAAAAATGTATTACAAATTTGTTAGTTCATAAGATCAACACGTTATCACCCCTCTTAATTTGAAAAGTCATGAAGCTAAGCTGTATTTTGATTTGCTCAACTCTCTGTGTTAAATCTTCTCTGCCAAGCACTTTGGTAAGGATATTTGCAAGCTTATCTGAAGTTTCTTTAAAAAGGTTGTTATTGAGGGCATTATCTTTCCACAGTCCATGAAATTGCAAATAATGTTTTTGGGATAGAAACCATGTATGATTTTTTCATTGACGTTTCGGATCACACTCAGTGATCAATCATCAGGAAGAACCAACTCTGAACAAGTCAGTGGTCTTAAATTTGTTTGAACTAACTCTGTTTTTTTGACATGGTTCAAACTTTGATACTGAGCTTGTTGCCATGATTGGTGTCAAATTTAATGATGAGCTTCTTGATTTGACATGTGTCAAATTTGATGATGACTCTCTTGCTTTGACGGGTCTCAAATTTTGATAATGAGCTTATTACTTTGATGGATCTGAACTTTTAATTATGAACATGTCACTTGAACAGGTCTCAAATTGGAAATCATTTTGCCAATGTTGCAAAATGGAAAACTGACAAACCTTTGGCTTTAGTGGCCAATATGAGGCGCCACCAACTATCAATCTTGAGCAACTCTGCATTTTCAATGAAAATAATATCTAAGATAGCACACATTGGGTGCAATCATTGAAAAATAATTATTTGAAATAGCACACATTGTGTGCAATCAATATTTTGAAGTGATATCACCATACCGACACAAGGTGTCAATGATCTATGAAGTCTCCATGCAAATTTGACATATACAAAAGATGTTCCCCTTTGGCACATGAGAGAGAAAATTGTTAATAACATGATCTCCTTGATGGAGTTTTTGAACAAGAGGCAGCATCTTTATGCCCATAGTCTCAAATAAATGGAAAACATTAGTAGGGACAAACATCATCATAATAAACTTAAACTGCATCATTCATGGGAAACAGATTCACTTCTTCAATCTTTTAACAATTGGTGCCAACATTAATTGAATCATCTCATTAGGAACAGTATCACTTATTGACTTCGGGGTTTATTTTAGTTTGTAGGTGGTGAGAAGACAAACACTAATTTTATATTAAGAAGATTGATAGTTAAAACAAGTGCTGAGAAGATTAATATAAAAAAAGTTTTGTTGTTTACATTGGAGGTGTAATATCAATGATCCTTTTGTTGGTTATCTACTAGTTTTCAGTCACTGGTGCATGTTGTGAGGTCTTCACAACTCGCCCCGATTTGGGGACCCCCCTTATGAAATTTTTCTCAGATGCTCGAGGTCTGGTCTGTAGATGGCAGCAGGGTGAGGTGAGTGATTGTCTAGGCTCCAGTTGGAAGTGTTTGCAATCTGAACTTGGAAGTATGAAGTGGAAATTTGAACAATGAGTGCTTGAAAGCTGGAAACATGGCTTGTAATTTGAACTATGGCCCCTTTGAAATGATTGAAATCTGGCAC
>MU226911.1:1667328-1681569 GCA_018584345.1 Thuja plicata
AACCTTGGAGTGTTTACTCACGTCCTTCGTGAGTATATGCTTTTCAAGAGAGGGTTGAGCGTTTGATATACTGTATCAAGTGTTTAGTCCTATATGTTATGTAGTGGTACAAAACTCACATCAACAGTGCATTACAATTGAATATCCTTTTTCTTCTGTGTGGTGTTGCACTCTTAGCTACAATAAGATATTTCAAAGCACAAGTGTATTTCTTTTAATGTATAGGAGAATAATTTTAGGTAGTATCTTCTTGTTATTCTAGGTGGTTCAATTTCTGTTTTAATGTAATGTGTAGTGTGGGGTCTTATTGTATATCATCTGAAATAATATAAAGAAGTTGCACTGTGAAGGAGTTAAGTGCCGGATTGTTAGACTAACCTGTCGATTCCTCTCAGTTAAAAAAATAAAATCGTTTTACTAACTCTTTTTTGGCCTCTTTCATTGTTCTCGGTTATTTTGTTGCTTCAGTTATATACCGCTTTCATGTCACAGCTCTACATTTTTATTACACTCTTTGTTTTAGGGCCACCCTTTTCCTCCTCCCCACACCATTGGTAATTCTGGTCTAATTTGAGAATGAGATGGGGAGACATCATATCTTCCTTATTTGTTTGAGGTTGTCTTGACATTCTAAAACTACTGATCTGTCCCATAGTAGATTATTGTGGAGTATCTGTTATTTCCTTCCACCGGTTTATTGCACCTGATTTTTGTTCGTATTAATTATAATTTCTCACACTGCCAGTGAAGACCGAGTTTGCATAAAATCTGATTTATGCTTATCTTGAGTTGCTATGCAGTAAGTCTGATTTATGCCTATCTTAATCTTCTATGTATTGTGAGTTTCTAAACTGCCTTTGTTCACTGGCTGCAGGAGACAGCCAATTAATATATCTGTATGCAACTTTGTTGCGTAATGGGGAAACACAAATTACAGATTTTTGAGAACTCAATACAGTTAATATTTGTATTTGTTGTTATCTATTAATGGAATTTATGTTTTGTATGCTGTAGCATATAATTGTAAATTACCCTATTTTGGTTTTTTCTTTGAATACTTTGTTTTTTGTGATTCTACTACCACCTCCAAATTGGTGTCAGAGCTCAAACAATTCAGCGGGAGCTAGTCGAGAGTGAAAGAGTTCCTAGATTCATGTGTGAAGAGTCCTTGCCTTCTATTTGAAGATTACAGCTATATGGAATTTGAACTGAGGTGGCCTTAAACAACAATTTCGCTTAGTGACAGGTTCCTATTTTGAATGAGAAAAATTATGATTCTTGGTTTATTAGAATGAGAACATTACTACATGCTCATGATCTTTGGGGATTTGTCATTGATGGATATCCACAGGAGAGAGAGAGAGAGAGAGAGAGAGAGGTCCTAGAAAGTCTTGACAATAGAAATGACTGTAGCAAATGCTAAATGAAATCTGTTGAGGGAGAACAGAAAGATAGATAACAAAGCTCTTGACCTTATTCAACAAGGCTTAAATGATACCATATTTCCAAAGATCTCTAGAGCAGAGTCTTCAAAGAAGGCTTGAGACACACTTAAACTTGTTACCAAGGTGTATCCAAGGTGAAGAATGTCAAGTTGGAAAACTTTGAGGAGAGATTTAGAGAATTTTGTTAACTAGTTGAGACAATATGGAGATGACCTCTCAAATTAGAGTGCGATTGAGAAAATCCTTAGATGTTTGCAAAAGAAATTTGAAGCTGTAGTTGTGCCCATAGAGGAGTTTAAACTTTAATGGCATTATAATATAGCTATTAGGATTCAATTGTGTAGTTTATGAGTCAAACTCATTGACCCATGATTCATGAGTAGTGGCTTACGAAAACCCGTCTCTCATGAGAAATAATGGAACACTAAGCACTCATTTCATCTAGGAGATGCCCATAGAGGTGAAGCACTGAGACTTCGCTGGAGGTCATCCATTCCAGTACTACTCCAGCTCAAGCGCGCTCAAGAAAATGCAATTTGAGATTCTCCAATGGATTATCATCATATCTGGTCATCCTCTATTCAGATGCAATTTGAGAACCAACATTTAATCAATTTGCATTTGACTAATGCCTTTAAAACTCAGTTGCAAGTTACTAAAGGTGGAGGTAGAGGATGGTCTAGTAGTAACTGAAGAGGAGGCAAATTTGATAATCAAAGAGACAATAGAAATGATTCAAAATCTCAAAGGAACCCTTCTAATTTAAGAGGGAGTAATGATAGAACCTAGCAACAAGGAAACTAAAGGTTTGATTGTTTGCTCCATAGGGTAGTGTTCAGAACATAATAGAATGCAAGTAAAATATAGTAGTACACATATGCACAATGTATAGAGAAATCATAGGTGTATATTCATTGATCACATAATTACAATGTATCTCATTAATAGTCATGACAACAATACTATAACATCACCACATAACATTATCACCCAAAGGTAATTACAATGCTATGTATAAAGGGTGTCGAAGTGCCAACCGTTGGCAATCGTCGGCCAACTGCCGACCCCTCAACAACTTAATAATACTAATTATCCCGACCGCATAACCCCCCCAAAAAGAAAGTTGTCTCTAGATGACACACAACAAAATGGGGAATACAATAATATATAAAAGAAATCAAGGAGTTGGGGGCCTAGAGAGCGTCTCTGATGAGGAAGGTGTAGGTGGTATTGATGTCGCGAGCTGCTCCCTCAACTGCTGGACCTGCTCAGTTCGTCGCTGCAGATCCGTCTCGGCTAACAACTGTCTCTCCCTAGTGGTCTTCACCATAAACACCGCTTCCATAAGCTCCTTGTGTTTCTTATCTTCCTCCTCCAATGCTTCAATAAGGCGAGTCTCCATTGTTGCCCGCTTAGCCTGCTCATGGTCCAATTGGTCCTCCAAGGCTGCCATCTGAGTCTACTGCAGAACTAGCTCATCCTCTACCATCCCGAGCCGAGTGGCTAACTCCTCTCGAGCTGAAATAGCTGCCACCCGCTTGGCCTCAACCCCTAATGTTGAATGTTGGGCCCTCCTTAGCTCATAAAACCCATCTAGAATACCTTCTCAACCCTCCTGAGCAAGGAGTGGGTCTTACACTCCCTTACAGGCTCCTGAAGCCTCCAATCCTCCGACATAGTAGGCGTCTCTATAGCAGGCCATCCATGAGAGTCAAAAAATCTCACAAACTCCTCAACACAATCCCCTGTAGCAAACGCCAACAACCGCTCCACTGCGCGATCCGCTCTCCCATGGGACAACTCTTGTACTGAGGCCACCATCCTTCGCGCACTTGCCTCCATCTCCAAAAATTGCTTGAGGGCATCTAACTCATCGTGAGTCTCGGGCACCGTGTGCTAAATGTGTGTAGGAGCCCTGCTCTCAGACTATTCTCCCAATACAACCATGTCATGCAGAGGGTCCAACTCTAACTCCCTCAGATGGGTACTCCCCTCGTAAAAATCAACAATATCAACAATGTTGTGTTGTCTTAACTGAGATGGCTACTGTGGTGAAAGAGGTGCAGGTCTAATGGGTGCCATAAAGTCACTTGATAGCGGTTCAAACAAGCATCCATGGTCACCTTCAGGGTCTCCAACCCAACTACCTCATCTCTCGATATCTCTTGAGTACCTGTTAGGGTGGGTGGTGTCCACAACTATCCAAACCCTGGCACAGGTATAGCTCCAACAGTCACACCCGAAGTAATAGGTGGAACCAATTGATTGTCGACCTGTAGTTGGGTTGGAGTAAAGACAACTGGCACAACACAACCTGATGGGGAATACCCGATGTTGCTACTCCTGCAATACCCTTGGTTGCCTCCTCTCCTTCCAAAGCATCTCCGTCAGCATCATTGCCACTCGTAGGGGAATTAAATCTTCCTCCCCTAACTCTACAAAAGATATCCCTAGACTCCACTAACTCTGTCCTCGTTTGACGCCTACGCTTCCTGCTGGGTTGAGCATCACCACTGGCTATAAAAGTATCCAAGTGCGTCTAGTAAAATATGGGCGGTCGCCAAGGCTCCAAACAACTTTGTGGCTGCAGTTGACCATACTGATTAGAAGGCACTTGCATCCGCACAACATCCAAGAAAAGCCCGATAGCGTGATAAGGCATGTAGAAGGTTTTGTGTTGTAATGTCAAAAGCTCATGAATTCGCTTGGAGAGTACAGAGGCCCAATTGTACACTGTGCCATTGCGTAACCCATTCATCAAAGCAAGCAGCGATATTGCGGTATCTGAAGCTCGGCTAGTTCCTGTGAGCCGACTATTCATGACATCTAGCAAACATCGCCACTCCACAGGCGCAATGAATGATTTCTTCAGGCCACGTCCCTTGCTTGCCTGCTTCACAATCTTCCACTTGACTGGTGTTGAATCCCCTCGACAGACCAAATGTAGGAGTTTTAGTTTTTGTTCTGTAGTCATCTTCGTTTATGATTTATCAATCTTTCGGCCCTGTCTCGGAATGCCGAACACCTGAGTGAATGCGGGTGCTGAAAATGAAATTGTGATTGTGCACTGTTGGTACCCAAAGACGAATTTCCGGCCATGTCTATCATACGTAGCAATCATGGCTCTAAGATACATCTCAAAATTTTGAATGAGGAACACTGGCCTCTGAATGGCGGAGTGCACTCCTCCGTGCATGAGGGCTTCTTTGATCGGGTGGCCATACGCTGTCTCCAACCACCATGTGACATTCGGTGCCGCTCAAACCCTGAAATGTAATGATATTCATTCTCACCTTCTCATGGCTATCCTTCAAAGTCTGAATCTTGGGTCGTGATTTCTTTCCCATCGCAATCTTTACTGTATCCATTTTACCTGCAACTTTTACTTTTGATGATAGTGTTCGACCAATCTTCCCTTTGTCCATTATAGTAGGTGCAATTGTTATGCCCAACTCCATTAATCCTTTTATCACCTTGCAACGTCCATAAATAATGCAATGTCAACGTATTTTTGCCACTCAACCCTACATCGTACAGTCCTTGTTCTTTGCCCTACCTATCGTGCGATATCTAGCCTTGCAGACTTTGCCTCAACTTCTTCCTGCGTACGGCCTTGTAAGGTCGCATATGGTCACAATCCCCAACGATATATGCTATGCCCAGCCATATGTAACTCATGCGCCCAACAAGCTTTTTCCAAAATGGTATCAATATTTTTGCAATAAAATTTCTTCTGAGTTTTCCACCTATCATACTGCATTCACTGCGGGAGTCCTCATTAGGGTTAGTTTATAATGGCTCCGGCCAACTTCGGCTTAGCAGTTGATGCTGGTGCTCGAGTTGCTGCTACGGAAAGTCATGGCATCCCCTCTAAACAAGCAACCGCGCAAGTTCGTCCTGAAGGACTTCCACGAGGTAACCTTGATATTGTTCTTAACATGAAAGAATATTATGCTGCTTGTGATTGGTTAGAGAAACATACCTTGATAGGGTATTTTGTGGGCTGTACTCTTGAAAGTATTATGAAAGATTGGGTCAACAAGAGCTGGGCCCCTCATGGGGTCCGCCTTGAAGGTGTTCAAAACCTTACTAAAGGTTTTTTCTTGTTTCGTTTTGTCAACCCTTCCCAAGCAGAGGCGGTTTTTAGCCGTGGCCCTTGGACTGTTAGGTCTTCTTTACTTGTGTTTCAAAGGTGGTCTCAAGATTTCACAGTCTCGGACAACAAGAAACTTAGGGTTCTCATTTGGGTTGAATTTCTTGGTCTCCCATTGCCATGTTGGCCATTTATTGAGTCCATTGCCAAAACCCTTGGCAAAGTTGTTATCATGGAGCATGATAAGTTTTTCAATGCTCGACCACAGAAGCATGTTTGGATTGAGGCGGACCTTTCCAAGGACCTCAAAGACTTTGTTGAGATACAGGTCGGCTCCCACACCTTCTCTCAGAAGGTGCTTTATTTGAACTTGTCGAACACTTGTTATAGGTGTCAATCGGCGGAACATAAGATAAAGGATTGCCCTTTGGCTGTTCCTCAGGTCAAGCCGTAGCCAAAGGATGTGCCTCTTAAAAATTCAGAGGCTAGAAAGAAGGAAGAATGGACCACGGTAGTGTGAAAAGGCAAGGCCTCTTCAGCTCCCAAGCAGGCACCCGTCGCTTCCACTTTTGCTCCTCTGCTGGCTCCCCCGGCAGACGAGAAAATACCGGCCGTTGAAGTGTTGCCGGTCATTCCTCAAATTTCAAACCCTGCTTCTTAGGGGAAATCTCCAGCTGCGAGGTATACCAACCCAGGGGTGGTGCGCACTCCGCATGCTATGTCATCAGTTGTTTCTTCGCAAACATTCCGTCGGTCTCACAGCCCTGATGGTCGTGCAGAAGACCCAGAGGAAAAGCGGAGGTATGTCTCCCTTGGAAAATTACCCTCCGGCTTTGGCTCCATTCCAACTTTCTTGCAGAATAGTTTCTCCTCTCTCGAGGACGAGGAAGATATGCAAGAGTTTTCATGATTTTTTTATCCTGGAATGTGCGAGGTCTGACTGACCTCTCTAGAAAGTACTATGTTCGGGATACTCTTAGACTTCGCAGTCTGGATGTTTTGTGTTTACAGGAAGTTAAAATCTCTGGATTTTTGCTTACTTCTGCCTGTCGTGTCATTTGGCCGGACGACATTGTGTTTTCTTCTTAGCATGAAGTTGGTAAAGGTGGTGTCATTACTTTTCTGTCACCTCGCCTTCAATCTGCTATTATTGCGCATGACTCTGATCCCATGCAACGAGTCACTTGGATTTTGTTGTCCTTCAACAATCATTCCTTCAGCATAATTAATGTTTATGCTCCCAATGATGCTGTGGAAAGATCTCAACTTTGGTGTTGGTTGGCGGATCATTTGCCTCCAACAACTTGGGTGATGTGTGGGGACTTTAATATGGTTGAGTTGGCCTCTGACAAGGAAGGGATTTTGCCTTCGCTGGACAGCTGGTGAGCGGGAAGCGTGGTACTATATGTGCAATAAATTGGGCCTTTTTGATCCCAATGCTAACCGCCGTCGGCAAAGTGGGGTCTGGCACACTTGGTCTAATTTTAGAGCTGGCTCTGACCGCATATTTAAGAGGCTTGATCGTGCTATGATAACTACTCAATCTTTTTTCTCTTTTTCTGAAGATCGAGAGTTACCTGTCATTCCCTTGACAGATGTGACCTTGTCAGATCATTACCCCATCTTTTTTGGCATCACGTGGTAGTCTTCTGCTCGAAGGGCTGTTAGAACGCAATTTTTTCTTAACACGTCTGTGCTGAATCATGCTCCCACCGTTGCTCACATTCTTCAAGTCTGGAATTTAGAGCCTTGACCCCACAACCATGTTGGGTGGATTCCTTGGTGGAATGACACCATCACCCGTATGGCCAGATTTCTTCGCATCTATGGTCGCCAGTTGGCTATGTATAGGAAGTGGTCTTATGAAGCTACCACTAAAGCCCTCCGAAGTGTTTCTGATGCTCTTGCTTTGAATCCCTTTGATTCTAAGCTTCAGCTTAAACTTGCCTAGCTTCGCCATGATAAGCAAATTGCAGACAACTATGTTGCTCAGGGAGCTCAAATTAAAGCTCGCCTCCACTAGCTGGAGGTGGGCGATAAAGCTTCTAAAGAATTCTTTCACGCTCTCAGAGCTCGTCACACTACTATTGGGATCAAAAAGATCAAACAAGGTCATGAAACTCTCTCAGAGGTTCTTGATATTCTCCGAGCCTTTGTTCAACACTATGAAAAAGTGTTTACTTCACAAGGAAACTCGGTTGCTCGAGAAGAAGCTCTCAGGGCGTGTATTTTTGTTACTCCAAACCGCATGGCGGTCGAGGAGCGTGCCTTCTGTGAGCAACTTCTCACCATCAGTGATTTAAAAGAGGCTGCCTTTTCTATGGCAGATGATAAATTCCCTGGATGTGATGGCTTCCCCTGTGAGTTTTACAAGCATTTGTGGGATGCTATTGGTCCTGACATGCATAAAGTGTATCTCGAAGCCTACCATAACAAAAGTCTGGGTGCTATTATTAATAAAGGAAACATCAAATTCATACCTAAAGCTGGTGACCCTGAAGATATCTGTAACTGGAGACCCATCACCTTGTTGAATGTTTCTTACAAAATCATTGCTAAAGCTTTGGCTCTTAAGGTTAGACACCTCTTGCGGATTGTCTGCCCTGAGCAGACTGGATTCATTAAATCCAGATATATCCTTGACAACATTATTGTTGTCTGGGAGGGAATGGAATGGGCTCGTCAATCCAAACAGCAGACTTTGTTTCTCAAAATCGATTTTGCCAAAGCTTATGATTGCATTGAATGACCTTTCATTTTTGCCATGCTGCAAGCTATTGGTTTTGGTCCCAATTTTTTGCAGTCTATTGAGATGTTTTTTGGTGATGCCTCTGCATGCATAACTATCAATGGCTCGCAGTCTGACACCTTTGGGCTTTTTAGGTCCATCCACCAGGGTTGCCCTTTGGCTCCTGCATTATACGTGCTTGCTGCTGAGGGTTTTGGTTACCTGTTGGCCAACTCTGTTTCCTCTGGATTGGTTCGAGGCATCTCTCTTCTGAATTCCTCCTCCCAGCTTGTCAATGGTCATTTTGCAGACGATTCCTTTCTCACTCTCCTTGAGGATAAGGAAAATATTACTAATGCCCTGCAGTGTTTGGAGACTTTTTGTCAGGCCTTTGGGTCTGCTATTCAATGGCATAAGACTCTCTGCTATAGACAATCTTTTCTGCTAGCCCCTCCTTGGCTGGCTAATTTTGACTAGAAATGGGTTCAACATGGGGAGGTTTTCCGCTTTCTGGGCATCCCCTTCGCCTTTCAAGGTTCTTCTGTGGATTTATGGAATTCAGTGATTGCTAAAATTGAAAAGAAACTTCAGTACTGGATTACTAAACCCCTCTCTCTTGCGGGGAAATTCCAAATTTATTCTAAGGTTTTGGTTGCAACCCATGTTTACTATTCTTCTTGTTGGGCTGCTTCTAAAGCCTCCTACCTTAAGTTGGAGCGCCTCAGAGATTTCCTCTGGGCTTCGGGAGCCGACGGCCATGGGTTTCACAGAGTTGCTTGGGATTACTGTTGTCTTCCCAGAGAGTCTGGTGGCCTCGGTCTTCTCTCCACTCAGAAGCAAGGGCTTGCTCTTTGTGCTAAATGACTTATTCGTGCTCTCTCAGGCGATGAAGCTTGGAAAATTCTTGTCAGGCATTGTATTTCTTCAGGCTATCCTGTTCACAAACTTGCTTGGAAGGGAATTGGTCTTCAAACCCTCCTCATTATGCGGGAGCCTGTGCACATTCAAGGCGCCTTTGTGATCAAAAGCATATGGAAACCCTGGGAAGCTATCAAACCTTGGCTCTGCTGGGAAGGTGATGGCTTTTGTGATGGGATTTTTTTGAATCAACAAAACCTTTGGTGGTCTCTGTTGTTCTCCCTTCAGGGTATTCCTCTGGCTAGAACTCAAGGTGCTAGTGCTCTGCGTTTTTTCAAACGTGGTATCAGAACACCTAAGGACCTCTTTTCTAGGGTCACCATGAGCCTTCGTTCTTGGGAGGATATGCAGGCCCAGTTCCGGCTTGCTCGTCCAGATCGTCCGACTTATGATCTGTTGGTTTCGGCCATTACAGATCATTTGTTTCATAAGCTCGGAGTTCAATCTATTCGACCCTGGTAGAAAGACTGGAAGTGGTACCCTGCCACTCCCTTCAGCAATTACAAGCCTAAGATGGGTTACAGATGATTGTCTCCTCATCTTCCCATGGTGGACACTCTCAACTAGAGATGGCATTTGCACTCCTCTCCTCATCACTGGAGCTCTCGTTTCCAGTCTATTTGGTTTGCTATCACAGAGCCCAAGATGGCTCTCTCTGCTTGGTGTTTGCTCTTTCAAGGGCTTCCTTTGGGCCCTCGGCTCAAGCATATGGGTGTTCTTGATCCTCGGTGTCCCTTTTGTGGGAACCCAGAGTCTTTTTTGCACATCTTCTGGTTCTGTAGAAGAGCTCAATAGTATTGGGGGTGGATTCATGATTTTTTAAAACCATTCCGGCCTGAACCCTTCTCTTGGCATATGATTGTTTTGGGAGACTCTCCGAGACTTCCTTCCAAGTTTACCTAGATTTGGCATACTTTCAGGATGGAGATTTTGTTCACTTTGTGGAAAGATAGGAATGCCGTTTTTTTCACTCACAGCTTTCTTGATATTAATGTTGCTTTATATAATAAAGCTTGTATATGTAACAATGTTATGATGCAGATTCAAGTGCAAGCTAACAAAGTTGCGCTGGAGGTGGTCCACCTTCAGGAGTTGCTCAATCCTTGGGGCAATGCTCCCTGTATGGTTGCTCGGGTCTCGGATTCGGTTTCTACGGATGGTATTCCACCCAGAGGTCATCGCTGTGGCCGCAGCTCTTCGGTTCGCCGCTCCCGCACTCCGTGGTTGCAGGCTCCCCGCTACCACTCTCCCAGAGGTGGTGGCGATGCCTGGCGGCGTCGCTCTGCTTCTCCGCCTCGCTACTCCTCTGGCTGGTCTCCAGCTCCGGTTATTTCGGCCCCTCCTGATGCTCTTGTTGTTCGTGGTGGCCCCTCTTGGCCGCCTGCCACCTCCTCCAAGTGGTCCTTCCCCCGCCTGGATTTGGCTATTTCGCTGCCTCGGGCAGAGGAGAAAGAAAAAGAAAAAGATACAGATGATGCTGCTGATGGATGGTCGGTTCCCGACCCTCTTGTCAATCCCAGGGATACCTGGAGTTCTGATGACAGAGATCCTCCTCCTTCAGTTGTCACTGCTCTTGCAGCTTGAAGGCTTTATGGTTTTTTTTTTATGAATAGTTTCTAGTTTTTGCTTCCGGTTGTTGCCATGTGAACTCTCGTGGGGTGATTCTTATATCCCCCGGCCCCTTTTTTGTGAATATGTATCTTTGATATTATTTTAATGGAAAGGCACTATTCATAAAAAAAAAACCTTTAGAAATTTATCTAGCCTTCCCTTGTATAGTTGGTCTCAATGATAAAAATTAGCTTGTCCAAACATCACTCAGAATCTGCATCGTTGAGGGAGGCACAAGTGATAGCAGTCTCTGGCGTTGGAGAACAATGCGCACGGGGCCTCTACACCTCTCATCATTGTCTGCTCCTCACACTAGCATTGGCCAATACTGCCAATGCTGCTCAAGAGAATTATGGACATGGAACTTTATAACGACGCTTATACCAAATGTTAACGCAGAGATGAAATGCATTGAGATGCTTCCCCCCTCCACTGTTTATTGCCGTTATGCCCATGCGGTCTTTGCTTCCTTATGTTTATTCTTTTTGTTGTGTCATCTTATATTGCGGTATGTCTTTTTAAACTCCTGCCATACGGTCTTCACCGGTTGCACTGTTTCTCTACCGTACGGTCATTTTGGGCTCCTCGGACTATGCTGCCATGTGATGTCTGCGGGGCTTTATTGTTGTACGACAGTCCTCGTATGGTCTGACGAGTTCTGTTTTTATTTATTTTTTATTTTTGAATTTTAAATTTCAAATTTTTTTCAGAATATAATAGAATGCAAGTAAAATATAATAGTACACATATGCACAATGTATAGAGAACTCATAGGTGTATATTCATTGATCGCATAATTACAATATATTTCGAGAACAGTCATGACAATAGTACTATAACATCTTCACATTTCAATATCACCCGAAGGTAATTAAATGCTATATATAAAAATGTCGAAGTGCCAACCATCGGCAAAATGCCGACCCCTCGACAATTTAACAACTACTAATTTCCTGACAACATTGATAAGTCAAATTTACAATATTATTATTGTAAAAAGTATGGTCATTTTGCTAACAAGTGCTAGAAGAAACAAGCAAATGCTGCAAGCATTTTGTACACATCAAAGAGGAATCTGAAGATAATCAGAAATCCATCATCTTGATATGTAACGTGACTAATAAAAGTTCAAACGATGTTTGGTTTTTGGACACTGGATCCTGTAATCACATGACTTGAAAGAGAGAGTTGTTTACTAGCCTAGACACGAGCATTCAGTTAGAGGTAAAACTCAGTAATGATAATAAGTTGAGTGTTAATGGTAAAGGAGTGATTGATGTGTATACCAAGAATGGTGAAAGAAGTATAGGTGATGTGTATTTTGTACCTAATATAAAATGCAATCTATTGAGGATTGGACAGCTGATAGAGAAAAGGTTGAAAGTGTTCTTAAAGAACAAGGTATTTATAATCATTGATAAGTATCCAAGTAAGCAGCTCAAAGTAACATTTTAGATGAATCTTGGTTATATTATTTATGGTATGGACATTTACATTTTGGTGGACCAGATTTGCTGCAAAAGAAGCATATGGTGAAAGGGTTTCCTAGTATTCAGCAACCAACAAGCTCATGTGAATGTTGCATACTAGCAATGCATCACAGAGAGGATTGATGATTACAATCAGAAGACTTCGGTTTGTCTTCAGAAGTAGAAGTTTGAAGCTTTTAGTGTATTCAAAAGGTTTAAGGCATCGGTTGAAAATGAGAGTGGCAAATATATTAAAGCTCTAAGATCAGATAGAGGAGGTGAATATATGTTAAATGATTTCATTGAGTTTTGTTAGTTTCATTGAATCAATAGACAATTTACTACGCGTTTCACTCCATAGTAGAATGGACTCGCTGAAAAGAAGAATTGCACCATTATGAACATGGCTCAGAGTATGTTGAAGGAGAAGCATCTATCAATTGAGTGTTGGGAAACAGTAGTCATTTGTTCAATTTATATCTTAAATAGAAGTCCGACTAAGAGTGTGAAGGACCAACTTCATCAGGAATCTTGGAGCGGTAAGAGTCGCAGTGTATCTCATTCGAGGATTTGAGAATGTGTGGCTTATGCACATATACCTAAAGACATGAGAAGGAAGAAGGAAGTTATATGATTGAAGTAAGAAGTTATTGGATACAGTGAGGAGTCTAAGGAATATAAACTATATAATTCCATCACCAAGAAGTTTATTATCAGCAGAGATGTTGAGTTCATGGAAAAAGAGGCTTGGGATGAAAGCATAGATAAATCTATTTTAGAGGGAGTTATATTATCTCATGGAGACGATGATGGAAATGAACTAGCTGTATAAGATGGACAAAAGAATGGAAGGGTGTAACTAACCTCTTTCAAGCTTCAAGCAAGAGATAGAAGGAAGAGAGGGCAAATCTCTTGCCTTAAGCTTTAAAAAAAGGGTTGAAAAATGTGTTTTTTTACGTTGTGATGCTGCCCAGCCTGTTGGGGACCTTTGTTCATCTCAGGGACGGTTGAGGGACGTCCAATGTATCCCTGGTACGTACGGACATCCCAAAATATTTTGCAGCCGTCCCTGAGTTTTAGAAATGTTTCCACTGAATTTTGGCAAATTGGGTACAGGGAGGGGATGTCTCCTGTGGGTCCCCAGGTCCCTGTATTGTTTCTGATATGGGGACGGGGGTTTCAGAACCGGGTCCCCAGGTAACGTAGAATATATTTGTATGCAACTCTTGTTATGTATTGGGGAAAACAAATCACAGATCTTTGATAGCTCAGTAGAGTTCAATATTTTTATTTGTTATTTTCATTGGTAGAAATTTTGGTCTATATGCTATAGCATACGATTGTGAAATACTCTGTTCTGTTTTTCCTTTCAATACTCTGTTTTTTGTGATTCCCCTGCAACCTACAAGGTTTTCAATCCACTGTCGGTCCAACCCATTTATTTGATCTGATTCTGACATGGGTTTTCCAATGGAGTTTGTTGGCTAAATATTTTGCAAGTCACTAAGACTACAACTTGCAAAACGTGTGTTTTAGGCAGCAGTATGTGAGATTTCTCTCTCCTCTCAGCAATAGGGGAGGCTCCCTTCTTACCGCAGGTGGCTTCAAGTAGAACTGAACTGTAACACATACAGTTCACCTTGCAACAGTAATACCGGTGACGATGATTGATGTAAGAACAATCAAACGAGGCAGCAGTTGATTTATCTAAAGACGAAGTGGTACAATGAGCTCAAAGTCTCCTGTCCTCACCTCGAATAAGTACTCTAATCTATTGTCCAATACTGAAGCTCAAAGTCTTCAGTCCTTGGAGTATATCAGCCACTAGTTTCTATAGTAAGCCCGATTTTCTGAAGCACAAAGTCTTCAGAAAACTTGGATTAAAGATGCTCCAATGATTTAAACAAAGAAACTATTTTAATTTGAACAAGGATCAACAAGTGCAACATAAGAATACATTCATTGATTTTCAAGACA
>MU226911.1:1683302-1722770 GCA_018584345.1 Thuja plicata
CTAAGAAGAACAAACTCTTTCCTCATAAATGCAAATGCATATACTTCGAATTTGAAGGGAAAGAAAGCCTTTCAACTTACCAAAAATCTGCCTGAAGAAGAGGTACGAATATTGCAAAAATTGGTGGTGAATTTCTTGGTGATAAAACCGTTTTTTGCTTTGACCTATACCCTAGACGGGCTTGTCTTCATAAAACGCAGGTCTTAGTGGATGCAAAGCTTGCATTTAGATGTCAATCATTCTTAAAAATCTGCCACGCTTTCTTTGTAGGGAAAAAACGCAGCTAAAAGTGGAGGAAGGAAAACGTTTAAACATGGCATGTAATTCTGTTTTGACGGGCTTTCCTAAGAAAAACGCATATGCAATCATCCGATAACTTTAGTTATCCACAACTTTAATAAAGAATAACATATGCATTAGCATATGTATTCGAACGCATATGCTAATGTATATGCAAACATAGCCACGGGTGTTAGTAAAACACAGATTGCATTATATGCCAAATGATATGCTTTTTAAACACCAGGCATATAAAAAGAAAACCAATGTTTCAATGCAAAATGCCTTTTAATGAAAATAGACACCATGCGTTGCATTTTAAACCGTAAGTGAGAGAGGGAAAACCGCGGGCTTTATTAATAGAAAATCATATGCATAGCATTGCAGGCTTTGATTAGTAAAAGAACATATGCAATGGCATATGTATTTCAACGCATATGCTTAATGTTTTAAACAAACATTGCCGCAAGCTTCCACAAAGACTATCGCATGGGTTTGATTTGGTATTCCAAACGATATGAAATAGCATTAGAATTCAACGCCATGTCATTGGGATGAAACTGACGCTTTAGTTGATACACTGTAAGGTAGGTTGGGACTTTACATATGTTATTACATATTAAAGGAACGCCATCTTACATTAGCCGCGGGTGCTGATTTAGTTTTAATGCCATATGCCATGGGGAATTAAAACCGATGCTTTTAAAACCGCTTCATTTTCTTTGGTTATAACGTATGTTTTATGAAGGAAAATTAACGCCATGGGTAGAAAGTGGCGGTCATATGCCAAGCTTTCTAATTCCGACGCCTCCCTTCTAAGCCGACGCCTTAGTTAAATAGGATATTTTAAAATAAAAGATGCTATACTTTTATTAAAAATCAAACCTTAATTAAGGAAGACGATATGCTTTATTTATTTTAAAAACAATGCGTTAATATTAAAATAAAACTTATTATAATACGTATTATAATTAGCTATTATTTTAATATTAACATTAATATTCGATATTATTATTATTACTATTTTAAAATAATAATAATAAATTGTTTTTAATTAAATAGTAATTCACAATGAATTATAAGATTTATAAATTAGAAGACTCTTTTTCATAAATCTTATCTTTATCTTCGTCGTTTTTTTTTTTAAAAATAAATTTCTTTAACAATATATGCATATTATGCAATTATCGTTTAAAAAAAAATCTATTTTAAACGCAAAAAAGAGCTTAAAATGTCTATATGTGTCTTTAAAACTTTAACGATTCGATATGCTGATGTGATCTCGCTATCATTAAAATTTTTAAGCAAAATTCTGCAGAGTGGCGCAAAATTTTAAGATAGAGTTTAAAATCTATCACTCATACAAAATAAGCTTAAACTTTATGTGCTTGACCAGAAAAAGACTATTTTACTCGTGGAGGAAGTGCAAACTGCCTAAAAACCTAACTGACAAGACCTATCCGAAAGAAACCCACAAGAGCTCAGAATTGAGCGGGAAGATGACAACAAGAACGGCAGCAAAACAAAATGCAGAAAAGAGAAAAACAAAGAAAAAAAAGGACTTGATGTTTAGTCAGAAGATAAAACAACCAGAAATCAAGGGATAACCGATTCCGTTGAAAAATACTCCTGCCGGATAAAAATACTCCTGCCGGAACATCGACACGCTTAGAAAAAAACGCATAGCAACCATTGAGAATTGCGTAGGGTTGCCTCAATTTTGGGGAATGCAAAATTGAGGACAACAGAGTTGACTACATGGTGCTGCCCGAAAGAAAACCTCTTTTTTTCATCCCCGAAAGATAGGACAGATTCGTTTCCACTTTCCTTCTAGGGGCGGATATTTTGTTGCTGATGGTTTTGTAAGTGGTTTTTTTTTTTCGCATGCCTATTACAAGGAGTGGGGTGTTTGCAGACCTATTAAATGAGAGTTGTGTCTTTGCATCTTATATCTTTGTGTCTTTGCACCTGAGATGATTGCGCATTATGTATCCTAGTTTGCTATATATAAAATCCTTGATGCTCAGTCTAATTGTTGGTTGTTGTCAGTTTTGAAAGTGTTCTCTGTATGCAGACATTTTCCCGCTCAATACCATTTTTGCATCATTTTTGATAGGTCATTCTCAATGCTCATCATTCCATGTGAAGTTATCTCTCTAATTTCCAAAAATCAATGGTAACTTTATGACCATTTGATGTATTCGTTGTGCAAACATACTGTGATTTGACGACCCACTATATTGTCGATGTTGTACAAGTACGTTAATGGGCCCGTCTATTGTTTTATTTCATTTCGCATGGCAAGTTGGATCATTCAACTGTTGAATAATTGCTTAGTTAGAATTTTTTTATGACTTCTGTATTTAATATGCAAATTCAGAATATTCTAATAAACCATTGCCTTGGTGCCAGGAAATAAAAACTATAATTCAAAATCAGCTCTAAAATGGTGTGGCATACTAAGTTCGCAGCCATGAAACAAATCATACCTCTTCTTTGATGCTACTAAATGCTCTATTTTTTGCAGATTAACAGATATTCAATGGTCAGCTTATATATTATTATGTATTGGATGTACTACTGCAGAGCTAACTTCATCGTAAGTCATGTTCTGATATTTTTAAACTAATTTTATAAATTATTTGGGACTGGCTTCCACTCTGTTAAATGCGTTATTTACTGGATTATATTCTTTTGGATTTGAGAGTGTATCCTGACTTAAACCCAGTGATGCTTTATTCAATGACGTTCAAAGAAAATCCTTTTTTAAGTACTTCCGATAAGCTAGAGAAAGAGTAACAATAGCAGTCCTCAGAGTCTATATACACAGTTTCTGTAGATGATTAAATTGCATTATTTCTAATAGCATAATATCTTGTTGCAGATCTGATCATGTTTTAGAGACTCCGGTTCAGGGCTGGATCATGGCTATCGTAAGCCTATTTAATTTGTTCGGAGTATTAAGTTTCATTGTCATTCAAAGATAATAAAACCATTTCAAGCGTGGTTTCATTTTGCTTGATTGGGTGGTGTTATTTTTAACTTAATGTTGCTTGCAGGTGATGGCACTATTGAGTGGCTTTGCTGGTGTTTACACTGAGGTATGGGGCAAGACTTTCATTGCCATTTTTTATTCCATGTTGTACACAATTTATAGCGTTTGTTTATTACATTGTACAAAATCATGGATTTATCGCATTCTCCTGTTGCCAGTTTTATTGGGGAAAAAAGTTTGAGTTTTCTGGTTTAATAATTTGGAGTTTTGGTTTCTTTCTAACTCATCCTCATAACGCTAATCCGGACCCGAATTTTTCCCTATTTCTAACCTGATTTTTGTCATCTGGTACTAACAGCTTATCATTAAAAAAAGACCTTCAAGAAACATCAACGCTCAGAATTTCTGGCTTTATATTTTTGGCATGATTTTTAGCGCTGGAGCTATATTCACACAGGATGACGAGGAGATCAGGAACAAGTATGGCAGGGTCTCATTCTCTCCGCATCATTGAAAATCTCGCAGTTCTCTACATCTTTAATATGTCTTCAATTTTATTGCTGTCCTTTCTATGGAATATGGATTTCTCATCGATCTCAAATGGAATAATCCCATTTCTTTATAACGAAGCTTGTTACCATTTAGCCTGCATTATTTGGAGAAACAGCAGTGCCATTAATACAAATATAATCACATCCTATGTAAAGTACCTTTGGATGTTTTGCAGGGGATTTTTTCATGGATTTTCACTCATCACTGTATGCATGATTATCAACCATGCTCTTGGGTACACCAAATTTTCCAAGTTCCTCGAATTCTCAATATATTCAATTGGGCAGAGTGGATGTTTCACAAATTAGTTTGTTGTTTCGTCCTTGGTTATATATTTACTTTAATCTTGTATGGCTTGTCTACAGTGGGATTGCAGTATCTATGGTAATGAAATATGCAGATAACATTGTGAAGGTACATTTGCTGGTACATTTGCTTAATTACTCTGTACATTTGTCTGTCCTATATTTAACATCCATTTAAATCTTACAGGTTTATTCCACCTCAGTTGCAATGCTGCTTACAGCTATTTTGTCAATATTTCTCTTTGGATTTCACTTAACTCTTCCTTTTGTCCTTGGTTCTATGTAAGTGCCATAATTAAGGGTTTGTAATGTTTAATTTGGTGGAAGCTCCATATGTATATATTACTTTGTCCTTTTCAGTGAAAATTGGTCCTTGCTTTTGATAAAGAAAAACTTAATGATGTGCTTGCTTGCAGGGTTCTGTCTGTATCAGTTTATTTGCATTCCAAGGGAAAGGCGTCAAGGTCATAACCAACAATTGAGGGTAGTTTTAACGTCATATACTTCACCTCTACCTCCTCATCTGTCATCTGTCCACTTTCTTATCCTATCTTTAATCTTACTTTTCATTTGTTATTCTTTATTTTATCAGATATATATTAGATAGCATATGAGCATTTATAGTCTCTTCTTAATAAGAATGGTGTATTAAAGGAAAAATGCCGATTGTTCGCGTCTTATTGTAATAAAATGTTGTCATGTTGAAGTTTCAATGTAATAAGAGGCGTCTTGCTTTGAGAGGTGTGATGTATTTGAAGGTATTCCTATTGTAGTAGTTAATATCAACAAAAGTTTCTTTTGCTTCAACATTTTCATATTTCAAAAAGGTTATTTAAGTATGATTGTAATAAGAAGTCCTTTGAAGTGACAATGTAATTGGAGGTAGTCTTCTTGAAATGGTATTGTAATTGGAGATGGTTCTATTCAAGTGTTCAATATTGGTTGAAATTTATATTTCGGTTTCACCTTTTCATTGATAGAGTAGAGTTCTTACTATATTTGAACATTTTTGTAATATGAGGTTGACGCCTTGAAATGACAAAATAATTGGAGGTGAAGGTATCTTCATTAAAGTGGTCAACATCAATCAAGGATTGTATTTTGGTTCAACTATTAAAATAATCAAGAAGGTTTCTTACAAGTAACATCAAAGCATTATATTAGACAAGTAAAATCTATATTCTCTAGTCAAGAGTCTCTTTTTTGTTCTCTATTCATCTTAATAGCTAGCATTTATAGTTTGATTCATAACTTATCACCAAAAATAGCTTCATTTGTTTTCTAAGTTTTAGCTAGTATAACAGTGACAATCTCCTCTATGGTAGCTTCTGACTCATCTTGGTTGATTTTTACATTAGAAACGGTGACTTTCTTCTTATATGGCATTTCACATGAATGTAGACTCCTTACGCTTGGATTGCTAGCTTAGTTGTGTTGAACACCTAGTATATTGAGAGGGGAGGGAATCAATATACCCTTTAAAAAGTTAAAGCACATGACTAATTTATCATATAATATATTTTAACTTGAAAAGAAACAATAAAAAGACAAACACTGCAATACATAACAAAGGAATTTTTCTGTGGAAACCTAGAATGGGAAAAACCAAGTGAGAGGGCTAGCTCTCAAGTATTATGCAAATGGTTCTATAATACATAGGGCGGCTCACTGTTGTTTGGACTCACTATCCAGATACAAAAGATAACACTGATGATTGGATATACAAAGTTGAATTGGTGTATATGCATCAACATATGCACAAATATAGTTCATTGTGTAGTACAACTCTACTCGTCGATACAATAGTACATACATAGTTCGCTTTACAACAATTCACATATTTAAATCATCATAATAATACATAGATTGCACATGTGTATTTAAGTACATACTCTCCATATGATTGTATACCATTCATAGATATAAACTCTTTTCTTGTTGGCTAAGCATCAAACATATAGAAAGTAAACTTTATCTTCACATAGTCGATTGAACACCAAAATAATAATCTTAGTAAGAATATTGTGTGACCCCTCGATCCTCCAAAATTGTTGATAATCCTCCACAACACAACTGTCGGTGATAGTTATCGGTGAATGTTGTTGGTGACCCAAGCACCCATACCCAAAGAAACAATAATAATACCAATACCGACAAGATCGTACTGATACCAATAATGAAATCAATGACAACCAAAATTTGGTAAGGCTAAGAATCTCCACCTTTTCCATTGATGACAAACCAAAATTTGTAACCAAAAACTGGAATCCCCAGACATAAACTTATAACAATTGAAATACCATAGAAAATTCTGATATTCTTGCTTAAAACTCTGTAAAATGAAATACTTCACAAAACCCCCCTGAGAGGGACAAACTGATTTCTAACAAAATTTTCAAAAACTTTTTCTATAATATTTGTGTATTTTGGTCTCCACTTTTTGCCATAAATGAGAAAGGGGCACCAAAAAGGATAAACTGGAAAGCAAAGAGATAACTCACTGAGTTGAATGACCTTGTTGAACTGATTCAACATTCTGTGTCAGCCATTGGAGTACCTCAATCCAAGGATACTTATTTGCATTCCACTCAGTAGCCTTTCTTAACCGAAAGATGTGTACAAACACTATGGTAAACTTGTCTTTAATCTTGACAAAGGTTGTTGGTTCCTCTTCTGAACAACTATGTACACATAGAAAAGCATGACTTAACCTTGAGATGCAAGGAACACAGATTTTGCAAGTTACCGAGAGACATGATGACTGATTCACATTGATGTTGTAGGTTGAAGAATTTCTTCTGCATCAACGCCATCTGATTACTAATGTATCCATCAAGATTATTGGTAAGGAAAGGAAAGGAAAGGTCCTTTTATAGTCCACGATACTATTCATATGTTTTTGGGTCTACATATGATGACAACAATATGAGACTACCCCATACTCTTTGCGAGATGCATCTAATTGTGCTAGGAACGAGGTGTACATACCCTACCCCCTAGTGGGATTTAAATTTGTGACCTCTCTTTCAAGAGTACAAGTTCTCTAACCTTGTAAGAGGAGTAGGCATAACTAATCTGAAGTTTGATGGAATCCAATTCTTGCTTGATTTTCTCGGTGGCTACCGACCATTGTAGTGTATAATGATCCACTCATTTCCATCCTCAAGTAGTTCTTGTCCTTCAAGAAGTAGTCTCTTCAATTCAAAAAGTGATGCATGATATTTTTCTTGAAGTTGTTGCAAGAAAGAACGCTTGGTTTCTTCCTCTCTTGATCGAATACACTCATCAATGGAAATAGTTAAACATTTGATAGCATCAACAAGCACTCTACACATTTCTCTAATAGAACACAAGGAATCAATAGAGCAAGTGGGAACAAGAGTGCAGGGCGGCCAAAACTGCCTCTTCAATGATTTCTTCATTTTCTTCCGACTTCTTTAGCAATTCTTCCTGTGCTGAAACCGTGATCCCAACCGAAGTTTTTGCTTTGATGTTACCTTATTGAAATCAATGTAAACAAAAGTAGTAATCAGTTGAATGATGAGAGGAGAGGGTATGAAGTTCCTTAAGAATCTCTGAGAGCTGGACCCAATGTTTGGCCTTCTTTTGATGATGTTAATTTCAAGTTCAAAGGTGTTGGTGAATACTGACATTGCAACTTCTTTAGGCATCCTATCTTCTCCGTAGTTAGTTATACTATTATCTGTTGTCTCTCAACCTCTTCTTTTGTCTCTTTTTTCTTTTCTTCCATCTCTTGATCACAATCATGACTTTCTATTTCAATCTCTTTCTCATCTAGCTCATTATCCTTTTTTATGTCCTCATTGTCTATAATCACAACATTGTCCATTGACACAACTAAATCTATTGGTTTAGCAATATCAAGACACTTGTCGGTTTCTCCTGATTTGATTTCCTCTGTAGCTGTAGTAATATTTTCTATTTTTGTATCCATTTCATGATCAATGCCTTCTTTTATTTGCATAGATGTTCCAACCGAAGTAGCAATAAGTGGCTCAAAATCGGGAGGAGTCTGATCAAGATTATGTACTTCTCTATCAGTGAACTCTGAGATAATTTTTGCTTTGCTGGGGGAAGGTTTGGAAGAAGATGGACCTGTAGATACATCCTTCACCAACATATTTAGTTCACCAACAAGAGAAGTTAAATCTATCATAATGTTCTGTTTCATCTGTATGAAAACTGACTTATCTGTCATAAGAGGCTGTATCGTCTTTTTGGATTTAAGGGCATGACCCTTAGCGACAACAGTAAATGAATCAAAATATTGCTCTCCAATAGAAGACTTACATATCTCCAACACAACAATGTTGAACACATCTTTTTCTATCTTCCTTGCTTCTATTTTGATCTCATTTAATCTGTTCTAGAGGGAACTAGGAACACCATTCTTGTAGTCCTCCAATTCAGCATTGTGTTTGTCATTCTACTGTAGAAAAGCATCAATGATGGTTTGCTTTCCATCATCAAATGACGGTTTATACAACCTACCGACACTCTCAATTTCACCAGTGGACAAGTAATCAAGGAGAATACTTGTATCCAAAGGATTTGAACCAAGATCAGAATCTGAGCTTTCCTCAATTTGTTTGCCCTTTTTATTCACCTTAATATGAAATTGTTCAGTGTCACAGTTTGAAGGTACATTCGATGAATCATTACTAGAGTCAATAATTACTTCACTCGCAATTTTCGCCTTAGCCTTCTTCACAGAAACAGTAGCAGACTTTGTGTATTTCCTTTTCCTCAAGGAGCTTCCTCCTTATCCTTAGCTGTAGGAACTGATGCAATTGTGACACCAGAAGGGTTACAAGAAGAACTGCGTGTAGTTCTCCACAAAACCTAATCTTGTTCTATTGTAATTCCTTGCTCTTCTTTGGCCTTCCTTATAACATTTTCAACTTTATTCTTAGCTTCCTTCTTCGATTGTTTGATGTAAATTTCCCTATTCTTTTCTTGTGCAGTGCCAAATCTTTCTTTCGTATCATCAATGGGACTATTTAACAACACTTTTGCATAACTTTCAACTTGTTGTTCAGACAATTCATACCCTAGTAGAGGTAGCCATTTCTTTCTAGGTTGCACAACTTGCATAATGCAGTGATTGGTTGTAACAATAAATGTAATATCATTTTTGTACTTCTCTATCAAAGAGGGTGAAATTCACTCTCTTTGATGCATTCTTCTTTCTAGAACTGAAAAGAATTCAGTAAACCTATCTTCCATATGCCCAATATTTTCTCTCTTCAATAGTCTTTTCTCAATCTGATGAACTACAGGGGCATCTTGAGACCAAAGTACTTTTCCCTCACCAGGGAAATAATTTGAAAAGTATAGAATCAAGAAAATTGCCAATGAACCGAAATGAAAACTCACATTCTTCTTATTGGTCTTAAGTTCTCTTAGGTTTTCAAGAAATTGATCTTTAATTAGGGTACAAAGGTCATAATTTGTAAATTTCACCATATGATAAGCAACACAGATTGCAGTGCCTGACACCAATTTTTTCACAGTTGGTGTAGAACACTTTGTAGTCGATAACCTTTGCCACATGTTTGACTGCAATGTTAGTGATGGTGTTGACCTTAGGAGACCTTTTGTCAGACATAGAACATGTTAGAATCTTTGTTGCTTCAGTCTTGAAGCTCTTACTTTTTGGTACTTCACCGACATCACTCAGACTAGTGACCCTTTTCATTACATCCTTTGTAATTAAGTAGCAATTGTCTTCAAGCCAACAAAGTTTGTCATGAAAACAACTGATAGCCATTCTCACCCATCCATAATCTCCACAAAAAATTGGGAAGTTGTTGAACACATGCATTTCTTTTCAACCACAACCTTATACTCAGGTTTTACATTACCGTTATCAAGACAGATCTTTTCCCCATAAATCTGAAATTTTGTAGTGACTGAATTCCTCCCAGTTGCATTTTAGGTGAACTCATACATCTTCTGTGGGGAGGAAATCGTGAGGTGTTTGTAATAGACAACTCGACATATCATTCTCAGTAGAGATGCTAGGGCACAACTTAAACACAAGACGCGGTTCTTGCGTTTCATCAACCAAAACAAGGGTAAATTCTCTCGTCAAAGCCATTTTGATTCCTCATAAAGATAACTCGTCAAACCCTTTGATAATCTCAACTAACCTCTTCCTTCACACTTTAGCTCTTCAAAATCAGTTTTCGCAGTGTGGGAAATGACTCATAAGCATGCCTTATTTTCGATGAGAACTTGTCCATTGGTACTCGTGCTAGTGATATCTTTCCTGACCCAAATCTTCTTCATTTCTTCTCTTATTTGTTCCATATCAATATTTTTTTTTGGTTCCACATTTCCAGATCTACAATATTTTCAACATGTCCAATTCTATTGTAATTGTAATAACGATTATCTTGTCTCTTTTGCCTTTACCTCCACTGGTTATATTTATGACCATAGAGGAAACATTTATAACATTATCCAGTAAACATTTTGCTATTACTTGGTTTTCTGTATCAACTTGCTTTATTTCCAAAGGTATTTCAATTAAAACATCTACCAATAAAGGATCCATTAATTCTACTTCTACAGTTTGAAGCTTTATGACCTAACTTATTTCTTTTGAAACAACGACCATTAAAAGAGTCATGATTAATACTTACCTGGTGACTTTTTAGAGCCTTATCTTTTTCCAACTTTTCAGAAGTGGTTTCATTTTGACTTACCAGTTCCTTTGTATCATCCTACTGGATTTTGCTGTGAGAACATTCGCTAGTTTCACATCCAAATCCCTTTTTGTCTTTCAATGATTGTTGGACACTCAAGATCTCATCTAATTTCTCTAATCCAATTTTCACCTTTTCTTTGCTTGCTTTGATTTTAGCTTGATTTGATTTGAGAGAGATAATTTCTTTCTCAAGCTTTTGGTTTTCATCGATTTTTCTCTTGATTATATTGTTCAAAAGATTCTTGGCTTGATCACTTTCTTCGAGCTTAGATTTTCGAGATCGGTGATAGTCTCATTTGCAGTTTTGAGCTCATTGCTTACTTTTTTGTGTAGGAAATAGGCAACAAGCAACTGAGAGGTGGGTGAATTAGTTTCTTCTAAAACACTTAGAACTTTAAACCCTTAGACCTTTAAAAATTGAAACCCTTTATCACTTTAACCTTTATTACTGATTTGCAAAATTAAAAGCATGGGAACACAAATTAGAAAACATCAACACCACTTAACACAAATTTTTATCGTATAAACTAAAACTAGGGTGAAAACCATGGTGGGGATGATACCCATACTAACACTACTACCTTTTTAGAAGTATAGACTTATTACACTATGGGGAACACACATGCATTCACACACACTACCTAGAGTTCACTACTTAATTTTCCATGGGCTACAACCCTAAGGAAGTCTCACTGACTTAGAATCACAATTCAGACACCAATATGATAATTCATGAACTATATGATAACATCTACCTATGACTTTGTCAGTTCCATTTCAGTACAGTCAGATCCCTTGCTACAATTCTCTTTGCAACACTTAGATGATAAATCTAGCCTCCATTTGATCTATAAAAATGCTTGACTAGAAACCTCTACCTTCTGCAATCTTCCAAACACTAGCGCACACACACAACAACACAAATCAAACCCTAATTTACCATATTTATTAATACTTGGGTCATTGAAACCTAATCCTTAAACATTCAAATCTTAGTTCCAAAATCAATCATCGGGACCACTGCACACCTTCCAAACATTTCTTAGATCCTTCAAAAACACGTGAAGATCATAATCATAACCCTAAAACGTTTTATCAATCTCTCATAAACTACTTTATCAACTTTTCTTGACATGTCGGCTAAGAACATAAAAACATCTTCAAATCCATTGAACTTGGTCACCTTAATCAATGTAAGCTGCCAACTCATCAGGCACACAATCATAGATCATCCTAAGGAATCATTAAGCTCAAAAAAAGTCAAATCCATCACACTGATCGGATCCGTCAACATTTCATGCTAAACCTCAAGAACATTGTTAGCCCCAACTGAAATACTTATAAATACCTTGCGAATATCAGAATCACAAAGCCTTTGAATGATAGACACATTGCTATGTTCTTAACACATTCCTAGTTGCACAACCAAAGATCTCACCTTGAGTATGTGCGAAAATCATTCTCTGCAACTCTGTTTCAATGGTAAATAGTAAAATAACTAGTCTTGATCTGTGACATCATAACTTGATCAAATCATCATGTCAAAAACTAAAACTTGACATGAGACATGTAAACAACCTTTACATCATTCCATGAGGGGCATGACTCTCATCTTTAGTAACATTCCTTCACCATTCTTTTGACCATTTTGTGTTACTGGCAAAATTGCACAACAAATATCCAAACTAGATAATAGACATGTTGACATCAATGACAACACATCCAAATTGCCAATAATCTCCCCCTTTGGCATTGATAGCAACATATGATGGGAAAAGCAATATTGCAATCAGAAACCAACAATACTACTAGCAATATCCACAATATCTTTTGGAGTCTCTAACTCTGCCCTGTTACCTTATTTCTTCTTTGTCACTGCTCGCTCTGGGAACAAGCTCGCTCTTGTTCCAGTCTATTTACATGCTCTTCTCTCTATTAGTTTCTCCCCCTTGCATGTACACTCCTTTTCTTGACTAAAAATATTTCTTATGTGCAAGTATATGAAATTTCTCTTTACATCTTCTCTTCTCTCTTTCACTTGTTCTTCACACATGATTGATTTTCACATCTGATTTCTTTCCCTGATTCTTTTTCACATCTTCCCTCTTTGATTTTTTTCACATTTTCTCTCTCTCCCCCTTTGACATAAATGCCAAGTTTAATACCTTCTCCGGGCCATCAAACACATCCAAAGTTATTGATAAAATACATCTTCCTTACCATGCTTACTACCCCCCTAAGTAACAACCTCCATACATCAATCCAGTTGTAAGATTCTTCTTTAAAGCATATTGGACTGATGGAATCTTTTACATCATAATTCTGATCAGCTAGGGTAATGACTTCTAACTTTCCTCGGAGATACTCAAATGTATTCGTAGGCAGTGGCTTTGTGAATATATATGTTATCTATTCCTTGGTAGACACATACTCCAATCTTACTTCCTTGTCATTCACCTTTTCTCTCAGAAAATGGTACTTGATTGATATGTTCTTTATCTTGGCACGCTGTAATGGATTCTTAGAAATGTTTATGGCAATTGAATTCTCAGATTAAATCACAATAGGTTCATAAAAATTAATTCAAATATCAGATAACATTGACTTCATCCAAATGATTTGAGTACAATTACCAATTGCAACAATGTATTTTGCTTCTGCAGTAGACAAGGAAATTGAATTTTGCTTCTTACTCATCCATGATACCAACCTGCTACCCAAAAAGAATACGCCACCTCTTGTGCTCTTTTTGTCATTAACATCACTTGCCCAGTCAATATCTTAATATGCACATAAAGTGAAGTCATCATCCTTAGGATACCACATTCGGAACTCTATTGTCCCTTTCAGATATCTAAATATCCTTTTGACTGCTACTTTATGATTGTATCTAAGATCAACTTGAAATCTTTCAACAAGACACATTGCGTTCATGATATCTGGTCTTGTATGAGTCAAATATACCAATCCACCAACCATTGATCTATACCTTGACCGATTAACCTTAGGGGACTTATCATTTCTTGATAGCTTGCATCGTGTCACTATAGGTATTCCCATTGGTTTTGAGTCACCGAGTCCAAACCTCGTTAGCAATTCCCTTATATACTTGGCTTGAGTCATAAAAGTTTCTTTATCTGATTGAGTAACTTGAATACCTAAAAAAAAATTCATTTATCCTATCATGGACATTTCAAAACTTTTTGCATTTCCAGTGCAAAATATTTACTTGACTTGTCATCTCCACCAAATATAATGTCATCCAAAAAGACCTCTACAATAATAATATTCTCATTATCAATTTTGAAATACAGATTACTATCTGTAGTACCTTTGTTGAATCCAAGTTTGAGTAGATACTTGTCCAATCTGGAATACCAAGACCTAGGGGCTTGCTATAGTCCGTACAATTCTTTCTTCAACAAACATACCATATCTGGTTCTTTTCTCAGACTAAATTCATTAGGTTGCTCTTTATATACCTCTTCTTCTTAATCATCATTCAAGAATGTTGACTTTAAATCCATTTGATAAAATTTGAAGTTCTTATGGGTTGCACATGCTAGAAATAGTCTAATTGCTTCCAACCTTGAAACTGGTGAAAATGTTTTGTCATAATCCATCCCTTCCATCTGTGAATACCCTTTGCACACCAATATTTCTTTGTTCCTCACAAATTCTCCTTCATTTAGCTTGTTCTAGAATACCCATTTTGTGCCAATAAAATTCTTGTCTTTAGGCCTTGGAACAAGAACCCATGAATCATTCTTCTGAATCTGTGATAACTCTTCTTTCATTGTATCTATCCAATGATTGTCTTTGCAGGCTTCTACTATATCCTTGGGCTCAGTATGAAACATCAGGCATATCTAATATTGTGCAATTATTCTTCTTTTTTGAACTCCCTTTTTCCTATCACCAATGATTTGTCCTTCATTGTGATTCAATCTCACATACCTTGGATTCTTTTGCCTTGTCTCTGATTTCTGAACTTTTTCTTCTCCACTTGTGTAGGATTCATCTTCTGCACTTTTTGTCACACTTGGAATTTTGTTCTGCACTTGCTGATGTTGGCTTTGACCATTACTATCCCTCTGATGTCCACATTCACCATACCTTGCCAAATTCTCAAGAATTTCATTTACTTTAACATTTGTGTTTTACATTAACTTTTTCAACCTTTTGTTATAGCACTTATATGTTTACTTTTGGTAGAATAACCAAGGAATATTCCTTCATCACTCCTTGCATGAAAATTTCCTATGTCTTCATCTCTTTTTATGTAACATCTACTACCAAAGTTTTTGAAATACTTAATAGTAGGCACATGATCACACCAAATTTCATAGGGTTTCTTACCAGTTTCATGTTTGATCTGTAGTCGGTTAAGAGTGTATACTACAGTGTTCATTGCTTCTCTCCAAAACATCTATGGAACATTTATTTCAAGCATCACATTCCTTCTAGTCTAGAATATATCTATTCTTGTGCTCTGCTACACCATTCTGTTGTGGAGTCGTAGAAGAATATATTTGTCTCTTGATTTGATGCATCTCATAGTATGTGTTGAACTCATTTGATCTAAACTCTCCACCTCTGTCTGATCTTAGCTTTTTCAAATTTAGATTTGTCTCATTCTCCACCATTGCCTTGAAAGCTTTGAACTTATCAAAAGCTTCATATTTCTCCTTCAAGAAGGTTTCCCAAACTATATTTGAGTAATCATCAATTAGTGGCATAAAATATTCATCACCTTAAAAAATTCTTGTCTTAGTAGGGCCACACAAATCAGTATGAACAAGATCTAGAAAACCATTTTAATTTTTTTTCTTAGAGTGAAAATTAGCTCTTGTTTGCTTTCCCAATTGAAATTCCTTGCAAAAACTGTTAGTAGGCTTCTTCATCCTAGGAAAATCTCTTACAATAGAAGTAGAACTTATAACAACAATATTGTCAAAGCTCATATGACACAATTTCTTATGTCATTACCAAATTTCATCTATTTGTGCAACCAAACAAGTGTTCTGACCATTGTTACAAAGAAATATATTACATCTTATCCTAGATCCAGTAGCAATATCCTTTCCATAGTTATTCAAGATCTTACACATGTCATCCTTGAAATGCAATCCATAGCCTTTATCCATCATCTGACTAACACTAAGAAGATTATGTTTCAATCCTTCTACAGACAATAGATCATGAATATTATTTTTACAATCCAAAGTAATTATACCTCTACCTCTGATCTTACCACTAGAGTTGCCACCCCATTTCACTTCACCACCATCATACCTCTCTAATATTAAAAATTTACTCTTGTAACCAGTTATGTGATGATATAATCCACTGTCAATCAACCACTTATCTTCCTTGACAACTTGAGCGGCTAGAGATTTCTCTTCAACATTTTTTTAGAACTACTAGTCATTACAATATCAATCATGGGATCCTCATCTTCCTTAATGGAATGAATGTGAATTCATCATCATCCTTGTTAGCTTCATCAGATTCATCATTAGTAACACCATCATATCAAGATAATAATAACACTTTCTTTCCCTAGGCTTAGGCTCATACTTATACTTAGGAATTCTATTAGGACTCCTAGATGTAAAATATCCTACTTTACGACATGAAACACATTTAAAAGACATATTTTCTTTATACTTACTACTAGAAGGAGCTCTGTACTGTATTCTTTTTGCATACTTTGCTTCCAACTCTTCAAGATCTCTGTCTTCCTCTTTCATTTATTTCAGCTCCTTCTCCCATCTTGTCATTCTCCTTGTAGTTTTTCAGACAGATCTGATTTCTGCATGTCCTTACCAATTATTGTGGCTTTGAATGTTGTCTTAGTCTTGGAAGTGCTCTTCCTAATACACCTAATTCGAAGACTGTAAGCTTTCCAACTAGGCTTTGCCTTGTCACATTTGTCATTGTCCTTATTTCTTGAATATCTGCAACCTTATTGTCATAGACATGAGGTAATCTTCTCAGACCCTTTGAAACAATCTCATGTTCATCAAGTGTACTTTCAACACATCTGATAGAACACACCATCTCAATAATCTTTAGCATGTATGGTGAAATATTCTCATCTTCTCTAATCTTTATGGTGTCATATTTTCCCTTCAAGGTCAGCAACTTGGACATCTTTACTATTGTGTCTCCTTCATAAAGAATATCTAAATTCTCCTATATCTGATGGGATGTCTCCAATTCCATAACATTGGTCATCTCTGCATCAGTCAATCCACTCAACAAAGCTTCTTTTACCCCAATGTTTGCCTTGGCCTCATTAATCTCATCAGGAGTTGTAGGGTTTTGAGGAGGGTTGAATGAATTATTTTTATTCCTCCAATTATCTTCATCAATGAATCTAAGATGTACAATTATGCGGTTCTTCTATAATGCATAGTTGGTGATGAACCATAACTGATTGAATGTTTGAAGATGTTAAGTTGATCACCGAAATGCAGAAAGATAATGCAAGACATTAAATCAGTTAATGGATTGTATTGTCATTGATGTCAACTTGATATAATTTGATTGGTTATATACAAAGTGTCAAAGACTTCATAGAATCAGAGAGATAAATATTTTTCTTTCAGTAATGCATAAAAGATCAACATTCACTAAGTGACTACAAACATTGACGGACAGTGCACCCCGACGGATAGAGAAACCTGAAAGTAAAGTCACAGTGATGCCCGAGCAAGAAAAATGACAAGCATTACCGACTAGCATAATCACAAGCATTACCGACGAGCATAAATTCACAGTGATGCTCGACAGACAGAAAACCCTGATGGAAAGACAACCTCGATGGACAGACAACCCCGACGGAGATGCCTAAGGAAAACTGAAGTGTTGACCGAAGCTAACAAGAGTTAAAACACTGAAAGGAACTGAAGTTCAGAAATGACAAAACACTTAGCTGGAAAGAGCTAAAGATAGAGCTAATTGCTTGTTAACATTGTTTTCATCGACAAGTTAAAGCCAGAGATAAGTAAAATATTTAAAGCTGTTTTATCCAGTTGTCAAGGAGAAATCTATGGGATAAAACTTAAGTAAAGCTTTAAAGAAAGATTGGATAAAATTGCGGATCACACCAAGAACAAGAAAATCAAGAACTTAGAAATGGTGATATCATGTCTATAAAGAGACAATCTAATTCATTATGAATTAGGGGAGTGAATAGAGAAAGAAGATGCTGGAGAGAAACTGATGAAGAACAAATTCATACAGTCCTGATCAATCAAGCTGAGGAAAGAGCTAAATAATTCTACGGACAACGAGCAACAGATAAGCACAAAATCACCGAGTAGAAAGAAGTGGAGAAAAGGTATTGAAAATATACATTGATCATAAATGTATTATGAGATTACAATAGATTTGAAAATTTGCAAAGTATAGTTGTATATGTGAACAAATCATTTACTGTTTCAGTTTAACCATTAATTTAGAAAGTCTCTTAATCGAGTAGGACTTAACAATCCTTTCTATATTGAGATGCATCCCAAGGAATATAAAAAATTTTGATCATGAAGATAGAATGAGATGTTAGATACCATTTGACAAACTACAAAGGGTTTGGTCATAGAAGGTAGCATAGAGATGCCCAATATCAAGTGACAAACTATTCTATTTAAATCCTCTAACAAGGTCACACCTAACAGTGTGTTTGTAACCTTTAATAGGGCTGACTCTTCACCGATCTCACTTCAGAAGAGTGAAAATTTTGGGTTACCGGTCCCAAGTGTTTTTTCCCTTAACATGGTTTCCACATTAAAAATCTATGTGTTAATGTGTTTATTAGTCATTACTTTAGTGTTTTGCATTACACATAACTAGTTCTGGATTTATCGGTAGACACTAAGCAATTTACTGTTTTTCAATAAATGAAAGACTACTAATCGGTAAACAATAAGAATAAGGTTTAACAGTGAACTTCGAGCAGTAGTTATTTGTTAAGATTGTTTGAAGGCATTCATCTTGTAGGATTGAAGATAACTAGAGGCTTAATATTGTGGTACTAAGTTTTTTGGGTTGATTTATTAGAATATTTTTGAGGCCACTAATTCACCCCCCCCTCTTAGTTATTCTAACAATTGGTATCAAATCTTGTGTGCTTAGAAAGGGAGTTTAATGGCTCAAGCAAAAGATCACAAGATGGATAAACAAGATGTGCCCAAGTTGAATAAAGACAACTTTGCATCATTCCAAAGCAGAATAAGACTCCGCCTATCAGGTATTGGTAATGATGTTACTCAACACCTAGATATTAAATATGTGTTTCCTATAGGACCTCACACACTTGAGAAATTGAGAGAAAAACATGAGCATAATTGAATGATGATAGAGCTTGCTTCCTCACTCTCCGATGCTGAGTTTGAAGATGTCAAAACCTGTACCTCTGCAAAGAAAATGTGGGATAAATTGAAGCTGGTACATGGAGGAGATGCCAATGTACTAAGAGCCAAGGAAAAAATCCTAAGAGGGAGGTTTGATGACCTAAGAATGAAAGGAGAAAATATCACTCAGTATAACTGCATAATCAAAGAGGTAGTCAATGCTATCCGAGGATATGGAGGTTTACTTGAAGAAGCGACAATGGTAAGTAAAATCCTAGGAACCTTACTTCCTGTATATGCTATTAGAATATCTTCTATACAAGAAATGAGAGTAGTTGCAAACAATAATGTTACTCTAGGTAGTCTCATTGATAGACTAATTTTATTTTAGATGCATAACTTTGATAATAGTGTCTTACCATCTATAGAGTCTACATTCAAATCTTCTTTGAAAAGACGTAAGTCAAGACATAAACACACTATGAGGAGTGATAGTGAAAGTGATAGTGATGACCAAGGACTTGATGAGATTGAAGGAGTAATGGCAAGAAGATTGCAGAGAGGCAAAGGTAGATACAAAGGTAAATTACCACTTTTATGTTTTAATTGTAAAGAGGTTGGACACTTTGCTACAAGATGTCCTAACAGAAGAAAAGATGACAAAAGTAATGACAGAAAATATAAAAAGAAGTTTGAACGAGGTGATAACAAAGATTAACGAAGCAACCGACAATATGACAGAAGAGATACCCAAGACTAAAAGGATAAAGAAAATAAATCTTGTTACATGGCTGAGAACTGAGCTCATGATACTGACACCGAATCTGATGAAGACATTGAGATGGTATTTGTAGCCATGAAGGATGATTTAGACAAAGAAGAAAGGTATGTAGAGACTGCAGTCATATCTAAGGTTAGTAAGAATGATGTCTGGACTATAGATAGTGGCTGCACTCACCACATGGCCAGTGATAAACAAAAGTTTGAGACTTTTGAATACTATAATGGTGGATTAGTAAGAATGGGCAATGACACACCTTGTCTAGTTGAAGGTAAAGGAACCATAATGTCGAATAACCTGATCAAATGTGAAAATAATTACTGGGTAAAAGGAATGAATTATAATCTATTGAGTGTTTCACAACTGAATAATACAGGTCACCGAGTAGCATTTGAGAATAAAAAGGCAAAGATCTTTAATGAATCAGGAAGATTGATCAGAACTAGTGAACAGTCAAAAGGAAACCTTTTCTATCTTGATGACATTAACACCACTTGTTTAATGGCTAGAAATGAAGACATATGGTTGTGGCATAAAATACTATGCCATGTGAATTTTGACAACATGATAAAGATAAGAAATAAAAAAAGAGTAAGAGGCTTACCAAGCATGTCAAAGCCTGAGAATATCATGTTCAAAATTTTTGAAAAAGGTAAGATGACAAAGTCTAGTTTCAAGAGTAAAGCCCATACATACAATGCTATTCTAGAGTTAGTCCATACTGATCTATGTGGACCCATGAGGAAAAAAAGTTACTATGGTGATAGGCATTTCATTTTCTTTATAGATGATTATTATAGAATGATGACAATTATGTTCTTAAAAGATAAATCAGAAGCATTCAAGATGTTTAAATGGTATAAGGCTATGGTAGAAAAATAGAGTGGTAAGGAATTGAAATACTTAAGATCAGATAGAGGAGGGGAATTTATTTCTGATGAATTCACTAACTATTGCAATGAGCATGGAATTAAAAGACAGGTTTCTGCACTAAGAACACCACAACAAAATGGAATTGCTGAAAGAAGAAACAAATCCATTGTTCATTGTGCAAGAACACCGATGATTGACAAAAGCACCACTCAAAATTTTTGGAGGGAAGTTGTCAATATTGTTGTCTACACATTGAATAGAGTACAATTGAAGAAGGACACAAAGAAGACACCCTATGAGATTTGGTATGGTTACACACCCAATGTAAGTTACTTCAGAATTTTTGGTAGTCAATGTTATATTTTGAAAGATGATAGAAATGGAAAGCTTGACTCCAAAAGAGATGAAGGTATCTTTCTAGGGTATTCCACCAAAAGCAAGGCTTATAAATGTCTTAACAAGTCCTCTAACAAGATCATTGAAAGTGAAAATGTAAGAATAGATGAATTTGCAGAGAAGAATGACAAGGAGAGCATAAAAGAAGCAAAAGACTACAACAACTTTGTTTACACTGAAGAACCTGACACTCTACCCGAGAAACAATGTATCTCTCTTGAGCAACAGAACATTGCACTTGAGCATTAAGTTGCAATTATTGAAAATCAGGATATTCCTCAAAATGATGTTCTGAGCGATGGAGATTAGAATGAAGGTCAAGATGATGATCATAATGATGGACAAAGAGCTGAACTAAAAATTTCCAAGTATTTCAGAAGACATCATCCATAGAATCAGATCATAGGAGACAAGAAGGCTGGAATGAGAACAAGAAGTAAGTCTCTAAACACTGGATGTTTACTTTTTGATTTTGAGCCTAAATATGTTAATACTGCACTTGAAAATGAGGAATGGGTCAATGCTATGAATAAAGAGATAGAACATATTGAGAAGAACAATACATGGTCACTAGTACCGAGACCTAATAATAAGAATGTCATTGATACCAAATGAATATTCAGAAACAAGCTGAATGAGAATGGAGAAGTCACAAGGAATAAAGCAAGATTAGTATGCAAGGGGTATGCACAAGAAGAAGGTATTGACTATGGTGAAACCTTTGCACCCGTTGCTAGACTAGAAGGAGTTAGAATCTTAATTTCTTATGCTGCATTCAAAGGATTCAAGGTATACTCAATGGATGTCAAATCTGCATTCCCAAATGGAATACTGGAAGAAGAGGTATACATTGAACAACCAGAAGGGTTTGTTGATCTAGACAAGAGAAACATGGTATGTAGACTACATAAAGCCTTGTATGGATTGAAACAAGAACCTAGAGCCTGGTATGAAAGACTTCACTCCTATCTCATAAGCATTGAATTTGTAAGAACAAGTGAAAATAAAAATCTGTACTTAAAAGAAGATATCGATGGTAATATTTTGATTGCTGAAATATTTGTTGATATATCATATTTAATGAAATGTTATGTAAGTCATTTGCTAATGAAATGAGAAAAGAGTTTGAAATGTCTATGTTTAGGGAGATCAAATTCTTTCTTGGTCTACAGATTCTTCAACAAGATGCAGGCATATATATCACTTAGTACAAATACATCAAGGAAGTGCTAAAGATATTCAAAATGGAATATTCCAAGCCAGTTGGAGCACCTATGACAACCAGATGTAAGCTGACAAAGGAAGACAAATCAAATGAGGTAAATCAGACCTTTTATAGATAAATGATTGGAAAAATAATGTATGTTGTTCATACTAGACCAGATATAGCACATGCAGTTGGAATAGTTGCAATGTTATCTGCTAATCCCAAAGAATCACATATGACTGGTATCAAGAGAATTCTGAGATATCTAAAGAACACCGAGGACTATGGATTATGGTATAAAAGAGAAGGAAAATTTGAGCTTCAAGTCTATACAGATGTTGATTGGGCTGGAAAATTAGATGACCGAAAGAGCACAACTGGAGGAGCATTCTTCATGGGTGACAAACTTGTCACATGGATCAACAAGAAGCAAGGATGCATCTCACAGTCTATTGTAGAAGCAGAATATGTGGCTGCTGCTACAAACTGCTCTAATATTGCATGGATCAAATAGTTGATGGAAGGTATGAATATGAAGATTCTTGAACCAGTGATTATTTATTGTGATGATACCAGTGCAATAAACATATCAAAGAATCTAGTCATGCTTGCTAAGACTAATCATATAGAAATCAAGTATCATTACTTAAGAGAACAAGTGAAAGCAAAAGAAGTGATATTAGAATATGTTCAATCCAAGGAACAATTAGCTGACATATTTACCAAGCCATTGCCGAAAGATACATTTGTGTACCTGAGACAGAGACTAGGGGTCCAACCCCTATCTATCGGTCTGTAAGATGAATAGGGAATCACATTAGCCTACACACAATCAGAAGATCATTCATGTTGATGCAAGGAATAAAAATGGACAATAAAGATACATCTGTACACAACAAGGTACAAATCTGCACCGAACACTAGAGATAATTTGGCTAATACAGAGCTTTATTGCTGATGTATAGGGAAATTCAAGGAGTATATTATAAAAAGGTGAAAGGATATACCTTTGGCATGATAAAATTTTACTTTGGCATTGTTGTCAAAGGGAGAGATTATATCATTATCAGGGAGGGAGATTCAAAGGGAGAGATTATCATTATCCAACAGGAGAGAATAACCAGAATATCCAAAGGGAGAGATTACATATGAAATATCTATCAAAGGGAGAGAAGTAACATGAGGAAGAGAATACATACAAAAGGAGAGATTGCTGTCAAAAGAAAAGAGATGATCAAGGAGAGGAACAGTCAAGGAAGAGCACATATCAGAAACAAAATTAGAAGTTGATACATCTATCCAGTAAAGGTATTGAAGGTTGAAGGAAGATACTCTGCAAGAAACAAATCTAAGCTATATGAGCTTACCGAGAGCCAACCATTTGTATTGGTTATAGAACAAATTTGTTTTTGGAGAGATTGATGAAATACACTTGATATATTTCATATTGTATTAATAATAATATAGTGTGATAATGTAGTCTGTTGCCATCAATGCCAAAGGGAGAGATTGATGAACCATAACTGATTGAATGTTTGAAGATGTTAAGTTGATCACCGAAATGCAGAAAGACAATGCAAGACATTAAATTAGATAATGTATTGTATTTTCATTGATGCCAACTTGATATAATCTGATCAGTTATATAAAAAGTGTCAAAGAATTTAGAGAATCAGAGAGATAAATATTATGCTTTCAGTAATGCATGCAAGATCAACATTCACTAAGTGACTACAAACACGAACGGGTAGTGCACCCCGACGGACAGAGAAACCTGAAAGTAAAGTCACAGTGATGTCCGAGAAAGAAAACTAACAAGCATTACTGATGAGCATAATCACAAGAATTACTGACGAGCATAACTTCACAGTGATGCCCGATGGACAGAAAACCCTGATGGACAGACAACCCCGACGGAGATGCCCGAGGAAAACTAAAGTGTTGACCAAAGCTAACAAGAGTTAAAACACCAAAAGGAACTGAAGTTTAGAAATGACAAAACACTTAGCTGACAAGAGGTAAAGATAGAGATAACTGGTTGTTAAAATTTCTTTCATCGACAAGTTAAAGCCAGAGATAAGTAAAAGATTTAAAGCTGTTTTATCCAGTTGTCAAGGAGAAATCTATGGGATAAAACTTAAGTAAAGATTTAAAGAAAGATTGGCTAAAATTGCAGATCACACAAAGAAAAAGAAAATAAAGAACTTAGGAACGGTGATATCATGTCTATAAAGAGATAATCTAATTCATTATGAATTAGGGGAGTGAATAGAGAAAGAGGATGCTGGAGAGAAACTGTTGAAGAACAACTTCATATAGTCCTAATCAATCAAGTTGAGGAAAGAGATAAAGAATTCTGCAGACACCGAGCTGCAAAAGAGTAGCACAACATCACCGAGCAAAAAGAAGTGGAGCAAAGGTATTGAAAAGATACATTGATCATAAAGGTATTATGAGCTTACAATATATCTAAAAATCTGCAAAGTATAGTTGTATATGTGAATAGATCATTTGTTGTTTCAGTTTAAACATTGATTCAGAAAGTCTCTTAACCGAGCAGGACTTAACAATCCTTTCTATATTGAGATACATCCCATGGAGTATCAAAAAGTTTGATCATGAAGATAGCATGAGATGCCAGATACCATTTGACAAACTACATAGGGTTTGGTCATAGAAGGTAGCATAGAGATTCCCGATATCAAGTGACAAACTATTCTATTTAAATCCTCTAACAAGGTCACACCTAAAAGTGTGTTTGTAACCTTTAACATGGTTGGCTCTTCACCGAGCTCACTTTAGAAAAATGAAAATTTTGGGTTACCGGTCCCAAGTGGTTTTTCCCTTAACAGGGTTTCCATGTTAAAAATTCATGTGTCAATGTGTTTATGAGTCATTACTTTAGTTTTTTTCATTACACATAACTAATTCTAGATTGATCGGTATACACTAAGCAATTTACTATTTTTCGGTAAATGAAAGATTGCTAATCGGTAAACAGTAAGAATAAGGTTTAACAATGAACTTCGAGCAGTAGTTATTTGTTAAGATTGTTTGAAGAATTCATCTTGTAGGACTGAAGATAACTAGAGGCTTAATATTGTGGTACTAAGTTTTTTGGGTTGATTTATTGGAATATTTTTGAGGCCACTGATTCACCCCCCGTCTCAGTTATTCTAACAAGTTGGTTCCATCAAATCTTGGACTATCATTGTATGCTTCCATCTTTGGATCTCCCTCAAGCTGTTAGGATTCCTTCAAGGGACTAAGCTCTGATACCAATTGCAAGAAATAGGTAGCAAACAATTGAGAGGGGGGGTTAAGCAGTTACTTCTAAAACACTTAGAACTTTAAACCCTTAAACCCTTTATCACTTTAACCTTTATTACATATTTGCAAAATGTAAAGCATCTAAACACAAATAAAAAATATCAACACCACATAACACAAATATTTCTATCGTGGAAACCCAAACTAGTATGAAAACCATGGTGGGGCTAATACCCACAATAAAACTAGTACCTTGTTAGAAGTATAGACTTACTAAAATATGGGGAATGCATATGCATTTAGACACACTGCCTAGAGTTCATTGCTCAATTTTCCATGGAATACAACCATAAGGAAGTATCACTGACTTATAATCACAATTCAGACACCAATCCAAGAATTCATGAATTGTATGATAGCATCTACCTATGCCTTGACTAGTTCTTTTTTAGTACAGTCAAATCCGTTTCTATAATTCTCTCTGCCACATTGAGATGAGAAATCCAACGTCCATTAGATCCATAAAAGTGCTTCATTATCAACCTATGACTTCTACAATCTTCCAAACATTGGCACACACACATGAAAAGACAACTCAAACCCTAATTCAACATATTTATCAAGAACTTAGTCACAAAAACCTAATCCTTAAACATTCAAATCTTAGCGTCAAAATAAAATATCAGAATCACTTGTGCGGTTTCCAAACATTGCTTAGATCCTTCACAAACACCTTGAGATCATAATTATAACCCTAAAATATTTTAACAAGATCTCTCATAAACTACTTTATCAACTTTTCTTGACATGTTGGCTAAGAACATAAAAATCATCTTCAAATCCATTGAAATTGGCCACCTTGATCAATGTAAGCTTCCCAATCATCAATCACATAATCCTAGATCAACCTAAGATATCATTAAGCTCAAAAAAATAGTCAAATCCATCACACCGATTGAATCTGTCGCATTACATGCTAAACCTCAAGAACACTGTTACCCCCAACTAAAATACTTGTAAATTCCTTGCAGACCATTAGAATCACAAACCCTTTGAATGGTAGACACATTTTTATGTCCTTAACACATTCCTAGTCATGCAACCAAAGATCTGACCTTGAGTACATGAGTGAAATCATTCTTTGTAACTATGTTACACTAGTCAATAGTAAAATAACCAGTCTTGATCCATGACATCATAACTTGATCAAATCATCATGTCAAAAATTGAAAATTGACATGAGCTATGTAGACAACCTCTACATCATTCCATGAGGTGCACGAATCCTCATCTTCAGTAACATTCCTTCTCCATTTTTTTGATCATCGTTTGTTATTGGAAAAAATGCACAACAAATATCCAAACTAGACAATAGACATGTTGACATCAATGACAACACATCCAACTTGCCAACACTTTGTGTCTGGATTTAGACTTTCAGATCTGCTCCTTCAATTTCTAGATACAATCATTTTTCGTTTGAAGGTTTTCAGCTAGAGATTTATTTTCATCTTCAACCGATTGCTGATCTTCATAAACCGATAAGAACTCATAATCATCCATGGTGGATGTTGATGTCAAGGGATCAAACTCTTGGATCTCCTTTAAGAGGTTAGTCTCTTCCAAAGTAATAGGCTCAAATACCAAATTTTGAACACCTGATATATTGAGAGGGGAGGGGTGAATTAGTATACCCTTAAAAAATTAAAGCACTTGAATTATTTACCTTATAACATATTTTAACTTTAGTTGAAAGGAAACAACAGAAAAATAAACACTGCAAAACATAACACAATAATTTTTCTATGGAAACCCAGAATGGGGAAAACCACGTGAGAGGGTTATCTCTCAAGTATTATGCAACTAGTTATATAATACATAAGGTGGTTCATTGTCGAGGTGGCTCACTACCATTTGGATTCATTAGCCAGATAAAAACCATAGCACTGATGGTTGGATATAAAAAATTGAACTGGTGTACATGCATCAACATATGCTCAAACACAGTTCACAACATAGTACATTTTATTCTTTTTAGCGATTTTGGCGATACAATATTATATGCACAGTTCTCTTTACAACACTTCACATATACAAAGCATCATAATAATACATAGATCTTACATGTGACTTTAAGTATACACTCTCAATAAGATTATATACCATTCATAGATATAAACTCCTTTCTTGTTGGCTAAGAATGAAACATATAGAAAAGAAACTTTATCTTCACATAGGTGGTTGAACACAAAAAAATGGATCTTAGTAAGAATACCATGTGACCCCTCGATCCTCCAAAATTGTTGATAATACCGTACACCACAACTATCGGTGAATGTTGTTCGTGACCCAAACACCGATACCCAAAGAAATAATCATAATACCAATACCATCAAGATCGTACCGATACCAATAATGACATCAATGACAACCAAAATTTGGGAAGGCCAACAAATTGCAGATTTTCTTTGTCTAGTTGAGCGATGCTTCTTTCGCTTGTCCCAAGACTTCAAAGAAAATGAATTAATTTTAGAGGCTACAAATTAAGCATGTCTTTATAAATTCCTTGTAGGAAACAATTAAGACCATGCTACAAATAATAATTTTACCAAATGCCTCCTCCAATTTGTTTCTACTCTAGGTTGGTGAGATTAATTTGATTGATAATAAAAATTCCTTTGGCTTAGATCACACACACATTCATTTGTCTTTTTTGAAGACATGCAATCCATACATTGATTCCTTTTGCCTACTAAGCGTTTATTTTTCATAGTGGTTTTAATCCTCAAAGTCGGGCAATCTTAATATTTGTAGCTTTCAAGTTTGCTGCAAAGAATACAGCCCAACATTTGATATTGACCAAAATAATTACAAAATCTACGTTTTATATGTTGAAAGTTCCTTTCTTTTGTAATGATTTAATGCAACAAATGATTGACCCGGCTTCAAGACTAAATGAAGAAGTTATACAAAGCTACTAAATGACGAACTACAATAAAAACAAATAATCTTTATTTTTATTTGAAGGATAACAATTTTTTTTCAATGAAATAGATAAAAAATTCTAGAAGATCATAAACTGAGCATTAAATTACTACAAGCTCATGCAAATTCTAAACTGAGAACACCTAGTTTTAACTCATGCAAAAAACCTCGTGTTCACATGAAAAGTGTGCTTCTCCTCATGCAAAGTGGGAGATATTAGAAATAGTTCCAACAAACTAAAGCTTGATTTTTCTTGTACTTGTTAACAATGATATGTATTTTCTTGAGGTCTCTACTTTGTTGGTGATTTCCAACAAATACATATCCTTCTTCCTACTGCATTATGCTTAGCTTCCTAATTGTAATGACACTATTTGTACAAATAAACATTATTTTTATCTATATTCGTGGAAATGTGATATGTTTCATCAGAATCTTGTGCTTACAGATTTGTGTGTTGTGCGATATCTATCAATGGTATTGTTTGAAAATATGGATAAAACCAAGTATGTGTAGTGTTTAGAGGTTGCAAGATTTATCAAGTTGTATTTAATTTCATTTGTTCAAGAATATTGGGGTCATGCCTTTCATATTAACTATAGAAATATTATATTTATATGCCCTATGCTTTGAAGGAGCCTCCAAATACACTACGAGACTTGTAGTGGCTCATTTTAACAACACTCTTGTTAGCATGCCCAACTATAAAATCTTTATAAGATAACCCACTTCACTCGTGCTCTTAGCTATAAAAATATTTCTTAAGAATGACATGCAAGGTCCAAGAGGATATCGATTGCCCAACACTAGTAGCTATGGTACATAGAAAAATCTATATACCACTACTCTTAATAATTTGAAGATGTAATACTATTGCTTCCATTCTATGTGGTTAAGCTCTTATTTTGATTGTTTTTGTTGTATTCATTGTTGTTGAGTATGTCTTCTTGACAATTTTTTTGATTGTTTGGATTGCTTATTGTCCCAATAGTTATGTTTTCCACTGCATTAAAGCTCTGCATATTATGTGTGCAAAGTGCATACATTCCAAGCCTAAGTGTTACTAGTGATCAAATATTTCAATCATAGAAACCTTGAAGGCATTTGAGTTGTCTTAAGAAAATTATGTTACAATAATTGAGAATGATTGAATCTAATATTAATACATCCAATTTTTGTTTTTTTTGAGATACTTTTGTTGTGTATATGATGCCAAAAATTTGGTTTTGTCAATTGTCACAACAACTATACCCGCACAAAAACTACGTTATGACTAACAATTTGAGGATCAATACCAAGGTTGTTTATATAAGTACAAGAAAAGATATCAGGAAATTCATTTAGAAGAGAAGAGTGATCTTTTTGTTCATTGACTTCTAGACATTTTCCAATTTTAATGACCTCATTATTGTAGGGATCCATTTTTAAAGTTATAAGAAGATTTATTTTTTGAGGGACATATATTGGTTAAAGGGAATTTTGGAGTCATCTCTATAGTATCATTTGGTAATTTTGCATATTTCCCAGTGTTTTATAATTTAAACAATAGGGGAATTTACGATTAGGATGATATCGTTGAAGATGATCATAAGCTTCTAAGACCTCAACTAAGGAATAATCTTTCGATAAAATTTCAAATAAAGGTGTATTAGAAGCATAATCAATATATATGAGGTGACAATTTAAAAGAGAAAGAGATTTAGAAGAGAATATGCCATTTACATCAAACGGTGGTTTACAAGATGCTTTAGTGGGATTTTAGAGGATTATTTCCTAGTCCAAATGAAGTTTCATGTATGTTATTTTCTAAGGTTACTTTAATCCCTTGTTCATTTGTGCCACAACCATTTCCATTATATCCATGCTTAGTTAAAATGTGAAATCTTAGACCATAGAGGGAAGAAATATTAGAAAGAGATGGAGCCTCATAGGTCTCAATGCCATAGATAGATGAAGTAGAAGGAATGTCTAAAGAATTGTTTGAAGTTGGAGCAACTGCAAAATTTTTATTGAGTTGAGCAAAAAGATTTGACTTCTTTTTAGCTTCTACAATATAATCCTCCTTTTTCTAAGGTTATATTAAGGGGATTTAATAGTCTCCTAAAGAGAAAGGTGATGCAAAGGTATCTGGTCCTGATTAATCCATTTTCAAATAATCTTCACAATTAAGTTTTCAATCCCTTAGTTTCCCTTAGCTTTCCCTCTCCACTAGGCTTCACCAAAACAATGAAAGGTGGATCCCAGCTTCACTGGCTTGTCCCAACACATCTAATGGTCTCAACACAACTATGAAACCCTAACACAAGGTTCTACATGCCCAAATTCTCAGGTTCAAACTCCAAGACATAAACCGCTCCTTGACCTGATTTCTACTAGCCCTCCTTATAGGGTATTTGCCATTTAACTTGAAAATATCCCAAAACACTTAAGAAAAAAATAGGGTTTCAGATACCCTTTTTATATTTATACAAAATATCAAGAATTCAATTATAGGTACTTTGGACACTCTATCAGAACCAATACCCTGCAACTTCACAATTAGGCCTAATTAGCCTACTTTTACAAAACAACTACACTTGGACCTTAATATAAAGAATCCAAACCATAAAATACTCTTTCTTCATGTTCCCAAACCACATATTTTCTAGGTTTCCAGGGGTTCCATGCTCATTTACTCATTGAAACACCAAACCCTCACTTTTAAGCCTACAAACTAGGGCTTTCTCAAACTCTTACTTCCAAGAACTTTCTGACCCGAAAAAAGGATCTAACATCATCTAACTACCATGTATAGGCATGATCCAACATAAAATAACCCCCTTATTCAATGAAATTTCTCATACTAATACATGGCACCGTGTATCCACACCTTCAACAAGCAAATTTACTCAATATGTGATTACCATCTCTCTTCAATCTAGCTTCCTCTGCATTTAAGTCAACATGAGAGGCTATAATAAATTTTCCTAGACCCATTCTACAAGAAATAGTGGAAACAAAAAGTGGATGGGGTCAATTACACATAATGACCCCTCAAAACCTTAATAAATTGTCACCTACAATAGTGTTACAGATTAGAAAACAAGATGGATGAATATGAAACAAATGAACTTCAAGATTAGTACCAAAGGAACATTAAAAAATTACTCTATCATATCCAATGCATTACCAATTCAAAAATAAACAGAAAGGAAATATACAGTCACAATGTGATCAATTTGTCTAAGAATTGTAGGAAAATTGTGTATTGTATACTGCCAAATTGATTGATTAGATACCAGTAATTCCTTTATCCCCTCAACAACCTTTTCTAGGTGTGAATATGAAGTTTTGAACCCATTTTCTAACTCTCAAACTGACTGCAACCTCCCTAAGTAACTTTTGAACCAACTAACCGTTGTAATTCCAATTTGAATTTGTTAACTTGGATGACTTTGACATGTTTCCCTTCCCTCTATCTCATGACCATAAAATACTTATTCTTTGCACACCTAGGAAAAAAATGACTCGAATACCTTAAAAAATGATCATCACACCAATATGGAGCACTATTACATTGATTTTATCACATGGCAACCTTTGACACAATTTTACAACTTTTTGTCATAATTAGACAACATGACATATTGACCCAAACCATTGCATCATGGATCATAAATGATCTTATTACATCACATATTGATCAAAATGACCTTATTAGACTCCATCTACCTTATCATTACATATTTATTATTTGATGACTCCTTGGACCCCTAGGTGCTCCTGCACTATACTCCCCCTATAAGAGTTCTCTTGTCACAAGAGAATGTGTTGAATAGGAGTTTCCCTTTGACTCCATTAATTGATCTTGATGGTCTTCTATAGCCTTGTCCATGAAAATAAGTATCCTTTCCAATTCCATCAGGCAACTGTTGCAATAACTACTCCTGATGTGTCCTTGCATCTTTCTTCCACCTGGGACCTGCATCAAAACTTTGTATAAAATTAGTCCTTAAAAATGCACCATCTAATATTTTCCATCTGCAGTCATATCTAGACTTTCCCTTTCCCACTTTATCCCATTTATTAGAGCCCAAATGTCTTCCTCCTCCTTTAGACATTAGAGGGCTTCTACCATCATCAAATTTGATATCCAAAGGGCACTTCATGTCCCCAATCATCGCATTGTCTGCATACCTTCAAAAGTTCCATATTTCAGACCTATTACCAACATCTTCTCTCTACTATAACCACCAATATACTTCTCATATGATTTTTTAACAACCAACTTGCCCTTATTCTTGGTTCCTTCTTCCCTAGGAACATTAACATTAAATAATTCCTTTCTTCCCATGAAGATAATCTTTGACTGAAAAACTTTATCATCCTACAAAGGGTTTAACATAAAATTTTTACCATCCTTCCTAATAGTATATGTATTCTTGAATTCATCATGCATTTTCTTCCTTGTGTATTTCCATGGCCTTCCTAGCAATATGTGGCAACAATCGATGGGTACCATGTCACACAAAACCTTATCATGATATTCACCAATTGAAAATTCAACATGTATTTGTTTTCTTACCAAAAGAAATTCACTATCACTTACCCAAGAAGTTTTGTAAGGATGTATATGAGGTATCCTCTCTAACCATAACTTGTCTACCATTTCCTGGGAAACCAAATTATCATGAGAACCATAATATATTACCATTCTACATATCTTTCCTTTGATTTTACAATTGGTTCTAAAAATTGAATCTTTTGGTGTTTATTGGTACTCCAATGACATCCTTCTAAATATTAGTGTTTCTCCTACCTATGGGTTTGCAAGTTTGATATCATCTTCTTCTTCTTCTTGGACCAATTGTACCTTCCTCTCATTTCTCTTTTCAAGGTTTTCATTCTTCTCAGGACACTTGAATGATGTGTGCCCTACTTCAATACAAGTGTAACATCTACCAGTGAATACCCCTGATCCTCTACCTGATCCAAATCTGCCTCCTCTTATATAACCACCTCTTTGATCAGAATTTGATTTGATGCCCTTTATTCTATCTCCCTGCCCTTTTATTTCATTACTCTCCCTTGAACCTCTTCCTTTATTTACATTACCTCTACCACCAGCTTGCTTTTCTTGTTTCCTCTTAACCTTCTCCTCTTCTCTGATTGCTAATTAAAAACATTCCCCTATAGTCTTAGGCACATTCAATCCTATCTCATCCTGCATGTTATACCTTATCCCATTAAAGTATCTTTCTACCTTTTCTTCTTCATCCTCTAAACCACCTCTAATACTAAATTTTTGGAATTTCTGTGTATATGTCATCACATCAAGTTTTTTTTGCGTCAATTTTTGTCTCATCTTCTGGTCTGGATTGCATAATTAGAAGGAATGAACTAATTCTTTATCATACTCACCATCCTACTCCAAGATGTGACCTTGGTTCCTCCTCTATCCACTCCCTCTATTTTCTCACTTGTCCACCATGTTAACGATGTTCCTCTCAGCTTTTTTTCTAACTTAACCTTCTTCTCCTCACTCATCTCCTCATACTCAAAGAAGTTTTGTAGGGCATCTATCCACCCCAACACCTCTTCACTATCCATCTTCCCATTATATATGGTAGATCAATATTGTCTCTACTTCCCCCACCTTGTATTTCCTTCAATAACCTCACCATCCTTCTCTCTTCAGGATCCAATTTTTCTCCCTCCCCTCTATGATGGTTCTCATTGGCTTCAACTTCTACCTCTTCTTCAAACTGGTCATCCCTTCTAGGATTCCTTTCTAATGCTTCTAACCTTGTCAAAATTGATGCATTATCTCTCCTTACATGTCTTAGTTCTCTTTCTCTAGAAACATCTTGTTATCTTGTCTCTCTCAACTCCCTTTCTCTATTCTTCAATATCTCTCTTAATTCTTGTATCTCTCTTGCCATATGTTTTTTAGGAGGCATCTTCACAAACAATCACCAACCTTCAAGACAAGAAACCACTTACTAATCCCTCAAGTACCTACTTTCCACTTTGATACCACTATGATATAGAGGTATCTGGTCCTGATCAATCCTTTTTCAAATGATCTTCACAATTAAGTCTTCAATCCCTAAGTTTCCCTTAGCTTTCCCTCTTCACTAGGCTTCACCAAAACATTGAAATGTGGATCCCAAATTTAGTGGCTTGTCCCAACACATATAATGGTTTAAAAACAAATATGAAACCCTGACACAGGGTTCTACATGCCAAAATTCTTATGTTCAAACTCCAAGACATAAACTACTCCTAGGTATGATTTCTACTAGCCCTCCTTATCGGGTATTTTCCACTTAACTTGAAAATATCCCAAAACACTTAAAAAAAAAAAAAGGTTTTCAGATACCCTTTTCAAAGTTATACAACATATCAAGAATTCAATTATAGGTACTTTGGACACTCTATCCCAAACACTACCCTACAACTTCATAATTAGGCCTAATTAGCCTACTTTTACAAAACAACTACTCTTGGACCTTAAAACCAAGAAGCCAAACCATAATTTTTTTTTCTTCATGTTCCCGAACCACATATTTTATAGGTTTCCATAGGTTCCACACTCATCTACTCATCCAAAAACCAAACCCTCACTTTTAAGCCTACAAACTAGGGCTTTCTCAAACTCTTAATTCCAAGCACTTTTCGACCCAACCAAAGGAGCTAAAACCATATAACTATCATGTATAGGCATGATCCAACACAAAATTACCCTCTTATTCAATGAAATTTATCAGACTGATACATGGCACTGTCTACCCACACCTTCAACACGAAAATTTACTCAATAGGTGATCACCATCTCTTCAATCTGGCTTCCTCTACATTCAATACAATATGAGAAGCTATAATACATTTCTATAAATCCATTCCATAAGAAAAAATGGAAACAAAAAGTGGAATGGGTCAATTACACATAGTGACCCCTCAAAACCTTAATAAACTCTCACCTACAACAATGTTATAGATCAGACAATAAGACAGATGTATATGAATCAAATGAACTTCAAGATCAATACCAAAGTAACATTTAAAAAATTATCTATTATATCGAATGAATTACCAATTCACAAATGAACATAAAGGAAAAATATAGTCATAATGTGATCAGTTTGTCTCAGAATTTTAGGAAAATCGTGTATTGTATATTGCCAAAATGATTGATTACATACCAGTACTGTTATATTGCGGTGACTGATCAGGAAAGTACTATCCAGGAAAGTGTTTTACCTTTTTAAAAGTACTATTTTTTTAGGCTTATTTTCGGCCAATTTCTGGGTCGAGTTGTTCTAACTCTAAAGCGACATAAAGATTGTATAAATTGGCTTAGGGTTAGGGTTTTGTATAATGTTGTATGTTTTACGATGGTATTGAGCTATAAGTAGATTGCATATTGCGATCAGATTTTAATCACTGGATAAGAATAACATTGGACTTTGCTAGTTGGTGGTTGTAGCCCAGGGATTGGGTGAACCACGTTAAATCTTTGTGTCTTGTGTTCTCTTCTATTTTGGTTTATTATTCTCTGATATTGGTTATATTTTTGCATGCAATTTCTATTTCTATCTTGTTATTCCTAACAAGTGGTATCAGAGTGAGGTTGTCTTCAGTTATCCTATGTAGGAAGATCTCACGGTTTAGTGGGAGTCTCACGGTTGAGTGGGAGAAATAACATACAAGGGTAGATTGAAGGTTGAGAAGTTTAATGGATAGAACTTTCAGTTATGGAAAATGCAGATGGTGGACTATCTTTATCAGAAATATTTATGGTGACCATTGGGAGGAGTGGCCAAGAAAGATGCAGCTATGTCTTAGGAGGATTGGAATATTTTGGATAGAAAGGCATTGGGTAGCATTCATTTATTCCTGGCACAATTAGTGGCGTTTAATATTACTAAAGCAAAGACAACTAAAGAGTTGATGAAAACCCTAGAAAAGTTATACCAAAAGCCTTCTGCTTCGAATACGGCATTTCTTATGAAGCATTTATTTAATATGAAGATGGTAGAAGGTGGGTTAGTGACTGATCATTTAAATGAGTTTAATACAGTTACTAGTCAATTATCTTCTGTGAGTATAAATTTTGATGAAGAAATTAGGGCTCTTTTGATTCTGTGTTCTTTGCCAGAAAGATGGAGTAGCTTGATAATGACTATTAGTAACTTTGTTTCAAATTTGAACACCCTAAAATTTTATGATGTTGTTAGTGTTATTCTGAGTGAGGAAATTTGTAGAAAAAGCTCAGGCGGATCTACATCAGGTAGTGTTTTGAATGCTGAAAGAAAAGGTAGAACAAGAGATAGAGGAAACAACTCTAAAAATCATGGGAAATCATGAGGGAAGTCAAAGGGAAAGAGGTATCAATCAAGAGGACCTAGCGACTGTTGGTACTATGGAAAACTAGGTCATAAGAAGAAAGATTGCTGGTCTCAGAATAATAAAGAAGGAGACAAACAAGAAGGCAATAAGGAAGAAAATGTGGTAAGTAATAAATCTGAAGATGAAGTTTTGATTCTTTCCCTTGATAATGCTGATGATTCATGGGTTCTAGATTCAGGGGCTTCTTTTCATGCTACACCCCATAAGAGTTATTTTATTGATTATGTCCAAGGTGATTTTGGGCAAGTTTATTTGGGAGATAATGAACCCTGTCAAATTGTTGGGAAGGGAATAATTAAGATTAATTTGCATAATGGGAATAATTGGCTAATACAAGAGGTTAGACATGTTCCAAGGCTGAGTATAAATTTAATTTTAGCAAGGCAACTAGGTGATGAGGGTTGCACAGTTACTTTTAATGATAAAAATTGAAAGGTTTCAAAAGGTTCCTTAGTAGTAGCAAAAGGTGTGAAAGTAGGCACCTTATATCTTTGTACAGGAAATACTATTCCTTCTACTCTAATTGTTATAGAGAAAAGTGAATGTTCAGGAACAATTGCTGTAGTTGAGCAGGTAGAAAATGAAACGGTCATTGTGGATACCAAAAAAATGCTATGGAACAATAGACTTGGGAACATGAGTGAGAAAGGTATGAAATTACTTCACTCAAGAAAGTTTTACCAGGTCTAAAATGTGTAAATTTGGATTTCTGTGAAAGTTGTGTGTATGGGAAACAAAAGAGAGTTAGTTTCTAGAAGGGTGGGAAGGAAAAAAAGATGATAAATTAGAGCTTGTGCATATAGATGTATTGGGGCTAGCTCATGTATCTTCCCTTGGTGGCTCTCTGGATTATGTTACTTTCATTGATGATGCAACTAGAAAAGTTTGGATTTATTTCCTTGGGCAGAAATCTGAAGTATTTGAAACTTTTAAAAAATAGAAAAGCTTGGTTGAAAATGAGATTGCTAAAAGATTAAAATGTCTCAGATCTAATAATGGTGGTGAGTATTGTAGAAAATAATTAGAATATTATTGTTCCTCTAATGGTATTCGTAGGCAGAAAATAGTTCCAAGGACTCCACAAGAAAATGGAGTGGTTGAACACATGAATAGGACAATAATAGAGTGTGCAAGGACTATAAAATTGCATGATGGGCTCCCCTTAAACATGTGGGAAGAGGCTGTAAATACTTCTATTTATTTAATTAATAGAGGTCCCTCTACTCCTTTGGGTTGTGGTATTCCAGAGGAAGCATGGATTGGTAAGAAGGTAAGTTATTCTTTTCTTAGAACCTTCGATTGTGAAGCATTTGCACATATATATTTTGAAAATAGAACCAAGCTGGAAGCAAAATCAAAGAAATGTGTATTTTTTGGATATGGAATTGATGGATTTGGCTATAGACTTTTTGATTTTGAAAATCGTACAATTGTAAGAAGCAGGGATGTCATATTCAATGAGAAAGTATTGTACAAAGATCTGTTGCGACGACATGAGAAGAAAGATACTGATTATGTAGAGTTGGATGATACTCCAAAAGATAATGTTCCAGTAATTCCTTATGCTCTGCAACAAAAACAAAAACAACAAATACCACACACCCTAGTGAATGTTAGATGGTCAACAAGGCTAAGTAGACCTCCAGATAGATTTTCACCTTCTTTGTATTCTATTTTATTAACTGACGCTAGTGAACTTGAATGTTATAATGAAGCTATGCAGGTGGATACAAAGCTTCAGTGGGAGTCTGCAATGAAAGAATAAATGGACTCTTTGCTGAAAATTCAGACTTGGGATTTATGTAAGTTACCTGTAGGTAAACGGGCTTTGCGGAATAAATGGGTTTACAGGTTGAAAGAAGAAGATGGAGGTAAGAAAAGATTTAAAGCTAGATTAGTGGTAAAAGGATTTGCATAGAAACATGGTATTGATTTTGATGAGATATTTTCTCCAGTTGTTAAAATTACTTCTATTCGTACTGTTTTAAGTATTGTGGCTACTAAAGATTTGCATTTAGAGCAGCTTGATGTTAAAAAAACTTTTCTTCATGGTGATTTGAATAAAGAAATATATATGGTACAACCACAGGGATTTGAGGTCAAGGGTAAGGAGAGTTTAGTGTGCAAATTACAGAAAAGATTATATGGCTTGAAGAAAACACCTCGAAAATGGTATATTAAGTTTGATACTTTTATGAATGAGAATGGATATACTCGATGTAATTCTGACCATTGTGTTTATTTCAAGAGGTTAAATGAGGACAACTACATTATTCTATGTTTATATGTTGATGATATGCTTGTAGCTGGGTCTAACATGGATCATATTAAGGGGTTGAAACAA
>MU226911.1:1731642-1751146 GCA_018584345.1 Thuja plicata
GATTAAATAATGAAGGTATGTTAGTTTGAGCTTCACTTGGTTTTGAGAATACTTTAATATTCTCTACTTAACAAGGCCAACCATGTGAAGGTGGAAGCTCATCTGGCCTCACCCCCCCTCCCCCTAACATCAATCTAAACTCCCCATTAACATCTAATTACACAGTTCATTCATCCATTTATGAATACGCAACACTAATCAAGAATTCATTAACAAATAACAATATTCATTAAAATGACATAAAATTCAATATTAATATGCAACATTCATAGATAATTACTTAAAACAGCGTTCTTTCACTATCCAACAAAGTTAATCAAACAATTTTTATCAAAGAGCATTTTTAAGAAATCATTTCTTTTTTTGGAGTTTTCTTAGATTTCTTAAGTCGGAAAAGGCTTCCAAGAGAATCAATATCTTCCTCCTCCTCTTGTGGCTGTGATCTCAAATTATGATGCTTCCTCATGTTTTGAGGAGCATGAGGCTGCTGCACTAAAGGGGGGTTTGCTGCAATAACAAGTAAATGGGTTAAATTTGCATACTTTTTTTTACTGTTACTTGTATTTCATTAACCAGTAGAACATAACATGCATTTTTATTTACCTAAAAAATGCCACATCATGTACAATAACATTTTGATCTGCCGCCACCTCAACATGCTCAACATGCCCTAAAATATTCAAAAAAAGGTTACAAGGCCAATTACAATTAAAGATGTTAAATTCTATTAATAATTATGTAATTTATTTCCAATAGAAAATTAATACCTCCACCACTATGATGCACATCATGGCCTCATCATGCCCAGGTTTTGTGATAGGATTTGAAGGCTGCAGTGAAATGTCATGCGCATTGTTATCATGAAATAGTCAATTTATACTCAAAATTAACTATTCAATTTGATTTACTTTTCATTTGACCAATTTACTTGTGTCTCATCTGGTGCAATAGATTCTTCGCTATGGCTTTCAGATTCTTGGCGTAGGCATGCAACCACGACTTTATAGCCTTCCTTCAAGGCTATTCTTTTGTCTTCATCCGTGGGCTCTAAATTGAATTTTGTGCCCTATATTTTTTGTTCAATATCGTCAGTTTTGCATGTATGATTTGATTAAACAAAATTGTTTGCAACCTTTTATATAAAAATTTGATATGAAATTCCAATGCTGCTACTTACAAGTCAAGAGTGAAGTTTCATATAGCCATCAGAGCCAAGTTTGTGTTGGCCAACCTTTTTTAATCTCACTTCTGTAGCTTTTGATGTGTCTTGTAGTCTCTGAAAATTTTGAAACATGTTAGATTATATATTTACAAAGATCATTAATTAGTGCATGATTACATTCTACTTAATACTATCATGTCATACCTTTTTTTGCCTTCTTTTGGTTGAATTCTGCTACCCTTTAGCCTTTTCTCTTTTGCATCTTCCATTATTTCATTCCACTCCATCGGTGGAATCATTGGAGGACGCTCGTACTTTGAGTTATCCTTTAGAGCCCTTCTATATTGGTCCCTCACAGTCTTTATATGTTTGGATGTTTTTTTAAGAATCAAGGCATTGTCAAAAGTTTTATTTCCAAAGAGGTCCTTTAAAGATTTAATGAGCTGATTTTTAAGTCAACATCCTGCTCATTCCACCTTTTTTGAAAAACCAAAATTGTTAGATATCATAACTTTAATATAGTACAATAAATGGAAGATAAGAAAAATATTGTACCAATATTATGAAGCTACATACCTTTTACGTATGGTGGGCCCAAATAGCTTCAATGTCATTTCAAAAAGAGTATCATAAAAAACATCATTTCCTACAAAAAAATCATGGGATTATTAGTCCAAAATGAGTTATGTATAAGTAAACTACAATTACACAATAAATAGTAACAATTTTAAAGCACTTGGAAGCTTTGGTACTTTTAACGGAATCATATTTTTCTTGTTCAACAACAATGACCCCACAAATGAACTAGTAATAGTAACACGGGCTGATCCAGGAAATGGTTGAGCTTCACTAGTATTGGTCTCTATTCTTGTACCAGGTGTAGGTGTATCAATTAGTGCACAAAATAGGTCCATGTGTACAAAATTCACACAAGAAAAATAATCAATGCATGATTAGCACATAAAAAAATATAGAAAAACAAGGTTTTACCATTTGTAGCTGGTACAGAGGAAGATGTATGCAAGCTCCTTGTTCCGGACAATGCAGTAGGCAATATCGAATTGTTGATCGAAGGAGGCATCTGCATTTCATCATGAGCTGAAGAATACATTGTTAGCAAAGACATTTGCACTGGATAAAGATTAAATGGGGGTACTAGAAGTATCCCAAACATAAGTTGAGGCAATAATGCATACAAAGGTTAAATGAATGATTAAAGGTTTAAGGATTATTTACATGAAGGTTGTGCGCTACAACCCTCACCATATTGACCATGTTTCACAGGTGTCAAAAAATCCTGTAAGAAGAACACATCATATTTTAGATCATGATCCATAACATAGTATAAAATATAAACATCTATTGAACTTTAATTATTGCTTAAGATTAATTACTGCTTACATTTATACAATTGACTCTATGTATCAATTCATCTTTGAGTGCCTCTGTCTCCTTAGTTTTGTTTGGTTCCATGATAAGGTTAAGAATTTTTTTACTATATTTATTTAGAATCTGAGTATCCATGAAGACAGGGTTAGCGCTACATGCGATGTCATCTAAAAATGCCACCTCAATTTTAGATCACAATTGATCTGCTATCATTTGTGCTTTTTGAAGGTATTATATTTTTCCATTAGTATAGACAAGGAAAAACATGATCTACACCATCGGTTTACACTACATCGACAGACAAGGCACATCACTACCTGACGCCAAGGTTACCCGATACTGCCAAGTTCAAAAGCATCCCGACAAACACTATTTAGTGTTACCCAATGAAAAAAAGGATAAAGGAACCTGACGAGTAACAAAAGTGCAACCTGACAGAACCGTAAAGAGAGGAACCCGACAGATGAAGGGAACCCAATGATCATTTCAACAAAGGAACACCGACAAACTTTTATTTCAACTCGACGACCAAGAATTGACAGTCAGTTACATCTTGCAAAAAGTGGATCTGACTTTCGACGTCAGATAAATCACTGAAGTTATATATATAGCTTCTTGATTTTCTTTTAAATCCATTATGTGCGGAGGAAGCAATGTATTTATTATTGTTTTAATTAGTTTTACTGATTTAAAACATGCAAACTAAAGATCAAGGTCAAGTTATAAACCTTGGATCTAAGAGTTAACATTGTAATGCATGATTCTAGAATAGGTCAAATACTTGTATAAATAGATGATCAATCTATTGTTAACATGTTGTTGTTCGATCATGATTGTAGCCACTGAGAGCATCTAAGGACCAGATAAGAGATTTCATGCACAAGGATAGAAACAAATCAAATCAGTTTCAAGAATAAGAACACAGGCTATCGACGAGCAGAGAAAGGTATTAATCAATCACTATAGGTGATATTCATATTATGAGAGCTTTAATGGATCTGTGATCAGCAATTGTAGATTGCATACAGTCAAGTCAAACATATGTACTCATTCTAACAAGTGTAGTACACTTAAGAAATCCTTTCAAGAAAGGTGGACCTAACAATCCTATTGTAAATCTCTTAACCGAGTGCACACTTAAATTAGTATTTCTAAATCTCTTAACAGAGTAGATCTTAATCAGTCTCCACTTTAATACTCCTAACAGGGTAGATCATCATAAGTGATCAATTGTAAGCCTTTAATGGCTCCCTTCCATTCTGTAGATAGTGAATTTTTGTGGGTGCCATCCCCATCGCAGTTTTTACTTCCTAACATGAGTTTTCTGCAATATCATATCTTGTGTTATGTGTTTATTACTTTCATGAATGTTTCTATGAATGTTGCAAACAATTAAAGATTATGATTTAATGTTACATGCATAAGAAATAACAACAATAATGGTTGGTAATACAGTAAAGAATGATTGCTAATGATGAATGGTGAAAAGAGTTAAAAGTTTTAGAGGTACTGATTCACACCTCCCCTCTTAGTACTACTTCCCATTAATCCCAAAAATTGGTATCAAAGATAAGTCTCTTCTTGGAAAGCTTAAAGGCTTAAGAGAAAAGATCATACAATGGAGAAGTACAAACTTGATAAGAATATTGAGAATAAAAAGCTTGAGATACAGATGTTCTATGAACAGTATAAAGAAGCAAGAATCAAGATGAGAGAGCTGTTGGATCAAAGGAAAGGTATGGCAACTCAGATCAATGAAAAAGATTATCAAGAAGAAGAGATTCCAGATTTCTTTGAATATTCAGGATCAAATGCAAGTAATACATCAGATTCATTAGAAGAGAACATCACAAATCTGAAGGAGATCAATCAACATCTGACAGAGAAAATAAAGATACTGCAAATCAGTCAAGAGTCCCCGATGGTAATAATGATTGATGTGATGAGTTCTGCTAGACAAGCTGAAACAAAAATAACACTTTCTATTGATGACAGAAGGAAGATTAAAGAGAAGATACAAGAAAAGGAGTTAGAAATTCAAAGACATGCTGAGCATCACCATGAGATTACAAATATGATTATTCTAATGAGTCAAGAAGAAAATAGAATGAATATAGAGCTCATTGAAAGAGTACAAGCTATCGGTGAAGTAAGAGAAGAGAATGAGAAACTAAAGCATGAGGTTAGAATTCAACAACAACACAATGAAGTTATCAGAAAGGCTAAATAGAGAAATACAAGAATGGATGATTTTCTTGAAGGACAATGAAGAGTCAACCACAACAATGGTCTAGGTTTTACCAAAAAAGGAGAATCATCAAATCAAGCCAATCCAAAGAATGTCTATGAAAATCCAAGATTAAGAAATATGACATGCAACACTGTGGAAAGAAAGGACACACATAAAATGTATGCCAAGGCAAAATGAAAGGTATTCCTAAATCCACATCTCCATTCTTAGGATTATGTTATAAATGTAACAAGAAAGGACATAAATCATATGAATGTAAGTCTAAGATGGATCAACCAAAGAAGGAAACCTACATGGACAAATATTGTCCTACATGTAAGATGAATGGGCACACAAGTCTTGAATGCTGGAAAAAGAAAAGGCAAGCATGGAAGCCTAAAGGTCAAGAAATTCCCTATCAACCAAAGAGAATCAGTAATCAATATGTATGGGACTACAGTACATGGACAAATTGTACAACATGTGGTAGATGTGGTCACATTGCTACAAAATACATGAGGGCATGGACCAAAAGGTCTAGAGGCTGGTCAAACCCTGGAATGGCATGCTTACATAGTCATAAAGTTGGCCATCTCAATAAATATTGCAAATACCTAATGATAGAGACAAGCACATATCCCAATGGAAACACCATTGAAGATATCCGAAGGGAAATAGACAAAATGTGGAGAAAAGCTTCAAGCAATGATGAAGCTGGACCAAGCAATGCAAATGGTGACACCCCATCCAATGGATCTGTTGACATCACCACCCCCACTTGAGCTGAACAAGTAAGTATGGAACTGCACTACTCCAAGTCATATTTTGCATCAGTTCCATTATACAATTGATAGATATTCAAAATCTGCATGAATAAAGATGCATACTATGTTACTTGTTACAATTTTGAGAAATTAACCCCCTTGATATACACATACTGAAAATCATCGGTGAACATAATGGATGAGATGTCTACACTTACCGGAAATTTTTGGTCAACACATAAAATGGCTAAGTTGCTAATGTAAGCCGACACCCATCGGTAAGGAAACAAAGTTCTAAAGTTGTCATGACAAAATACTGATATCCATCGGTAAAAGCAATATTGGTAACAGCTATCCTGAGCATCCTAACAACACCGATGATGATTTTGAAATTCTTCCTGACAAACTCTGTCTTTATGACCCGACGAGTCATTGAGCATTTATTGTAGACTTAGGGAAAAAGCCTATAAATAGTCGACGGAAGCACTTCCTTTTGTAGCCACAATTTAAAGAGAAATGACAGAGTGAAAAAAAGAGAAATTGAAGAGCATTCATAAGAGCATCCTTGACTTGATTCAACACACAGCTAATAGATCATTCACCATTATCACAGATCAAAGTAAGTACCGAGGGCACCAAAAATACTTTGTCATTATTTTTCAAGAAAGCCCTAAAACTTGAAAAACAATGGCAACCACCTCCAAAACCGCTAAGATCAAGAGTGATAAAAGGAATGTGGTTAAGTTGATTAAGAATAGCACATGTGTAGATCCCAAATACAAGATATGCCTAGAGATTGCATCACAACCCGATGAAACTGACACATTTTCTAAGATTCCACCTAGGGTTTTTCTTATAGAAGACGTTAGGTCTTATATTCACTGCAAGATCATAGAAATAGGTGATCTAGAGATGGATGAAGCTTATAAGAATCTTTGTGACACAAAAGGAAACCTAAAAGATGAACATAAACATCTAGAAGTGAAGGGAATAACCAATGCTCTACATTTCCCAAGGGACTTTAAAATTGACTGGATCAGGTTGGTACTTAGCAGAATGCATGACCAGAAGTTGTGGTTGGATCAACCCAAATAGATAACTAAGGATGTCCTTCATGCTGTCACTAGTTATCCAATAATTGACAAGCCCAAGGCACATAAGCATCCTTCCAGGCCTGAAGTTGAAAAGCTTACAAAAGCTGAATGGGACAACAAAGGTCTCAAAGTTAACACCATCACCGACGAAGAATTGAGATTCAGTGCATGTGTGATTGGTTACAAGACCTTTCAATCAAGAAGGTTGAACAACATATCCTCAACATCAGTAAGCATAGCCTACAAGATAGTGACCAAGGGCATACAAATGGATCTATGTGAGATCCTGTTGAAACAACTTGATGAGAAAATGAACACAATAAGGTCTACAAAGACCAACACAAGTAACTTCGGCTCACTTATCATGTGTATCTTTTTCTACTTTCAAGAATACTTTCCTTCAGTAGGAAAAGTGAAATGAGACACTACAAAACCAGTGAAAGTATAGATTAGTGAACTAATTAAGTCACTAGTAGATAATTTTGAATCTGTTATGATTGCATACTTCCTTGAATTCAAGGAAAAGATGATGGAAAGAACAAGGATCCCTAAGAAAATGATATAAAAACATAGGGATGAATTATGTTTTATGGCGGACACAGATTTCACCCACATCAAACCAGTTGTACCAAGGACAGCTTGGTTAGCACCACTGGATTATGAAATCAACATAGATCAAGAAACCAATGTTATTGATGCATTGATTAATGAGCCTATTTACAGAAAACAACCAAGGTTTGGAACCTATGAAGAGGCCAGATCAAAGATAAAAAGAGGCATAGAAATCAAGAAAACTATCAATAAAAAGGATAAGATGGTTAAGAATCTCAAAAATATTCTATTGGTTACTAATGAGGAATAAGAACAACCAGAGGAAACCGATGAACAAGGAACCATTGGTGAAGGGCATGATGAACATAAATAAGATTTTGAGGAAACTAAATCTGATACACCTCCACCTCCTACAAAGAAGTAGAGGACAATGAGTCAAACTACTAATACCAATACCAAACCTCTTAAGAAAGGTCAAGTAAGGACGTATAAGAGGAAGCAGCCAGAAAAACAAACAAAGTAGCAAACTGTGAAGACAACACCTACAAAGAGGAGAAAAAGAATGGTCAGAACTAAGGCTGACATTGAGGATTCTAAAGAAGATGAGCCTGATGTAGTAAAGAATAATTTTAGAAATCTAACAATTGATGAGGCTATTGAATCCATTGCTACACATGGTACAATGACTAATAAGAAAATCAGAAAATGGGATACACTAAAACCAGAGGACCAAAATAAGATACAAGAGGCAATAATCAGGTCAATGGTGAAATTTAAATATGTACCAGCTGAGTTTGTAAATCAAATACCCAAGGAGATAGGTAATAGAATATCCCAATAATGGTCATATGATCTATAGACTGAAAGAGAAGCAAGGGAGACGGTAATTGTCAAACTAATGCCTCCTGAATCTAAGATTGAATAAATCAAAGAAATTATGAAGAAGCACTCAAGAAATTTTGTAGCCAAGATAAGATCTTACAAAGTGCTTGAAGATAAGTTTATAGAGCTAGGCACAATGACCACAACAAAATGGAGACAACTCCTAGATCTTCTAGTAGAGTCAACAAGTCATGAGGAACAGTTACTTCTCACTGACACATCTCATAGAGAGGAGGAGAAAGACAAGGAAAGTCCTCAACACATTGCTTTGGAAAATGTTGAAGAAATGAAGCCAATTGATTTGGAAAAGGTAATGGATGATCTTGACATTCAAGACATCACAAATTATGACTCTAATAAAGATTCACAGAAGAAAGATGATGTAATATTCATAACACTTAAGGATCATGGAAGGAAACAAGAATTGAAGTTATCAAATGATAAAGAAATGAATGTTGCTGATGAAGTATGGCCAGACACTTCAGTCATGGACACAATAGAACTAGACCCTACAGAGAAGATACAAAAAGATGAAGATGCCACTGCTCAAAAAGATCAAACCGACGAGCAGGACACCACTCTAGATACAGCCCAAGCTAACACTCAAAGCAATATGCCTGTATTAATGAAGGAAATCAATATACTAGAGGGTAATGATGGATCTACTGTAGAGGAAACAAGCACACCCGAGGACAAGGGTGATGTAGAAGAAAAAGACACCACAGATAATACAAAGGACACAACTGCAGAGAAGGCTGTAACTGATGACCAGAAAGATAAGTCTACTGATCAAAATAAAGAGGAAACACAAAAGGTAGAAGGGGACACGCAGAAAGAAAAAGGTGAAGAAGCAAAGAAAGATGAGCTGGAGAAGAAAACAGAAGAAAAATTTGCGGAGACACCCAAGGTTGATGGAGAGACATCTTCACCAAACCGACAGATGTACCCTGAGTAGAAAACACAAGAAGAATCTTCTACAAAGCCTTCACCAAGCACTTCAGAGAGGACAAATGAACTAGAAATGGTAGTTCATATATCTGCATCCTCACAAGTCTCAAAGAAGAAGAAGAGAAAGCATAAGAATCTAGTAACTCTTGATGAAATCATTGAGATCCCATTTTGTGATCCGAGAACATTGGATCCAACTGATTTGACCAAGTATGCAAGACTCTGTGAGAGGAAGTCAATGCAAGACAAACTAAGAAAATCCACAAAAGAGGCAAAGGTACTTGAAGTAGCAAGGGGTATACTTCAACAAATAGTACCAGATGCAAATATTGATCAAAAAACCCCAATGCTTGATCAATTGGTGGTACTCACAGATGCAATAACATCTCATAACATAGATGCTAAGAAGGTCATGGAAGAAAGACTTGAACAAAAGTATGAGTTCAAGACAGCAGAAAAGATAAGCTAGGAAGTGGCATTAAAAAAGGTAAAGTTTCTTGAATTAGTGAGCACAATTGATCCAATCATCTCAGAATCTATTACTTTGATACAAAATTATGCACACTTGATCAACTCACACAGGAGTATACTACCAAGATAGCACAAATTAATGTTGATCTTAAGACAAGTGCACAAAGTCTCATGAATAATGAAGAGGCAATAAAATTGCACAATGAGAAACTCAAACAGGCTCAGAAATTGAGACAGGACATACAGATTGCAGAGACAAAGTACCGAGATGAGGTAAATGAGCTTCAAGCTCAACTCTTACTGACACTTTCACTACTGCAACAACATGTAACAGAGTCAAACACACTAATTGCCACCCCAGAAATGTCTTTCCTAGACAACATTTATGATATGCATCCCAGGCTAGAGCTAGAGCACATGACACTAGAGCTCCTAAAAGTAAAATGGGAGAAATAAAGGGGGAAGTGATATGTACATACAGTTCATATAGGATAAATGGGGAAATGTATAATCAGTCAATTGAAAGAGAAAAGAACATGGAATTTATAGTAAAGAGGCAAGTATACATCTACATATACTTATACTATATCGATGCATACAATTAGGGGGAGTCATATAATGAAAAGGATATAGACATGGTGCACATGCTAAACACTTTAGTATTATGCACATATAAATTTTTGATACTAATGTCAAAGGGGGAGATTGAAGGCATTATATTTTTCCATTAGTATACACAAGGAAAAACATGATCTACACCATTGTTTTACTTTACACCGATAGACAGAGCACAACACTACTTGACACCAAGGTTACCCGATACTGCCAAGTTCAAAAGCATCTTGACAAACACTATTCAGTGTTACCTGATGACAAAAAGGATAAAGGAACCCGACGAGTAACAACAGTGCAACCCGACAAAACAAAAAAGAGAGGAACCCGACAGATGAAGGGAACCCAGTGATCAATTCAACAAAGGAACACCGACAAACTTTCAGTTCAACCTGATGACCGAGAACCGATAGTCAGTTACATCCCGCAAAAAGTGGATATGACTTTCCATGTCAGATAAATCACTGAAGTTGTATATATAGCTTCTTTATTTTATTTTAAATCCATTATGTGTGGAGGAAGCAATATATTTATTATTTTTTTAATTAGTTTTACTAATTTAAAACACGCAAACTAAAGATCAAGGTCAAGTTGTAAACCTTGGATCTAAGAGTTAACATTGTAATGCGTGATTCTAGAATAGGTCAAATACTTGTATAAATAGATTCTCAATATATTGTGAACATGTTGTTGTTTGATGATGATTGTAGCCACTGAGAGCATCTAAGGACCAGACAAGAGATTTCATGCACAAGGACAGAAATGGATCAAAGCAGTTTCAAGAACAAGAACACAGGCTACCGACGAGCAGAGAAAGATATTAATCAATCACTATAGGTGATATTCTTATTATGAGAGTTTTAATGGATCTGTGATCAACAATTGTAGATTGCATACAGTTAGGTCAAACATATGTACTCATTCTAACAAGTGTAGTACACTTAAGAAATCCTTTCAAGAAAGGTGGACCTAATAGTCCTATTGTAAATCTCTTAACCAAGTGCACAATTAAATCAGTGTTTCTAAAGCTCTTAACAGAGTAGATCTTAACCGGTCTCCACTTTAATACTCCTTACAGGGTAGATCATCAGAAGTGATCAATTGTAAGCCTTTACCGGCTCCCTTCCATTCTGTAGATAGTGAAGTTTTGTGGGTGCCATCCCCACCGCAGTTTTTACTTCCTAACAAAAGTTTTCTGCGATATCATATCTTGTGTTATGTGTTTATTACTTTCATGAATGTTTCTATGAATGTTGCAAATAATTAAAGATTATGATTTAATGTTACATGCATAAGAAAGACAATAGTAATGGTCGGTAATATAGTAAAGAATGATTGCTAATGATGAATGGTGAAAAGAGTTAAAAGTTTTAGAAGTATTGATTCACCCCTCCCCTCTCAGTACTACTTCCCATTAATCCTAACACTTTTCCCTATCAATAAGTATCAAGTTGTGACATCAATATGAGTAAAATTCTATCAAAATAACTCCAAAGACATAAAGAAAAGAACATAATAATATGACATTTATTTCTATATAATATGTAGAATTACACTAATTAAGGTTTACCTTTGATGAAGAAGGTGTGTGAGAAACATCCCCGCCTGTGTCTTGTGGTGGATCCATGTCGCCCTGTGACAAAGATTAGTAATTCTTAGCAATCAACAGTGAAATGAAAGTAATAAAATTACCAAAAAAAAATATTAATAAAATAGTAGATTGTATATTGGAGTCAATATTAATTGGAGGCAATTGGTATAGAAGACAGTAGATTGTAAGCTACAAATTACATAGAAGGCAAAATTTACATGATGCAAAATATAGTCCATGACATTAGAGTTCAACACATAATAACTTAATTATAAAAACATACAAGTCAAACAAATTTCTATGATTAAATCAATACCTCATACGCAGTGATAACTTTAAGAAACCCCCTCCTAGGAAAAAGTGTAAAATCCTAGCGAATCGTACATTAATTTAGGGGAAAATTTTTATTGATGATGGCGATTATTTTTTCCAAATTAGCAAAATAATATAAAGGCGTAGGTTATTTTTTCCCTGCCAAATGAAAATTCCATAAAATCCTGGCGAATTATAAATTAATATGGGGGAAAATATATAATATATGAGGCGAATTATTTTCTTGTGAAGGTAAAAAAATATTTGTACTGGCAATTTTTTATGTGTCATTTGAAAATATATTTATTTTATTGGCTAATCTATTGTTAATTATGGGAAAGATAAATATTTTATTTGGTGATTTTCAAAAGATGGCACTCGTCAATGCGTCATGTGGGCCAATGCCAACTAATATTAAATGTCTTATTTGAGACCATTTGATTATCCTAGATCAATGACTGATGTTTAATTTTGGCCCAATTTCGTGAAGGAAACAAAGTTTTCCAAGAAGTCACCGGAATAATGACACGTAACATTGTAATTAATGCAATGTCCAGCGAATATCACTTTTATTTGTTGCAAATATAACTGATCACACATTGGACACAACCTAATTAGATATTGTTAAATGTATTATTTGAGACCTTTTGATCATCCTAGATCAATGACTGAAATTTAATTTCAGGCCAAATTTCAGAAGGAAACCGACTTCTACAGGAAGTCACCGGAATGATGACACATATCAAGCCTTAAAAAGTGCACCGTAACCATGATCATTGATTACTACTAGTTATTTGTTGATGTGGACGGTGGATAGTGCAACTGTAACTTGTAACTCGTAACTCAAAAAGAAATAAATGCCTTGCTAGTGACATTCTTTAACTGTCATCTTTAACTGTCAATAGTACACATGCATTTATGGGAAAGATTTACATTTAGATATGAAAGATTAAGGACAGTCGATTTAAATCTTTCACACGCATAATACGCATAATGCATTTATGGAAATTGTATTAAATATGATTAAAGAAAGAATAATTACTAATTGCTAAGTATCCATGATCACTACTATCAATCAAGGGGTCGGGGCTATTTATAGACAATCTGGTTTCTTTCTTCTTCATTTTTCTTTTGGTAGATTAAGAGTCAGAGCTGACAGTGGTAGAAATTCAGCCTCTAGTTTTAAGATTTAGGTTTTTAGGTCTTTAATCTTTCAAGAATTAAAGATGGATACACCAATCCATTTGAGATGCACATCCCTAGATGACCAGAGGTCCTTTTTGGGAATTGTCTCGGAAGAAATCCTCACTTCCATTTGTAGGGAGGTTGGTGGCGATGCTTTTATAAATTTTGCTATGTTGATGTTATTGGGTCGAGAGTTCCTTGAGAATGTCGATAGATACCACATCTAAATGGACATTACATCCTGGTTTTTTGCATCTCTCCTTGACCTCAGAGGACAGAAGGTGGATATGCTAATGTTGTTGAGGAAGGTTTTTAAAGAGAAAATCCTGAAGGACGATGTCAATGTTGCTGCTTTTGCAGAATTAGGGATGTAGATCCCTTGGCCAAGAGATACACAAGCTATTGGTGCTAGGAATAAATATGGCCAAACAACCCTTTTTGTTGAACCTCAATGATGAGCAACTAACGCGACACAAGAAATGGGCACGGCTTGGGAGGGATTTTCTCCGGAAATGGTTTTACCTTGATGAATTCGATGAGTTAGACTACACATGGCTTGATGAATTCTTGGAGATTATCCTCTCTGGAAAATTCAACTCAGACGAAAGGGAAGATGAAGATCCTTGATTCCCTAGTTTATCGGTTACCCATTCCCGTTACCCTAGTCTTTTGACAATGGACATGCAAAGTTTCACATTTTTTATACCGATAAGAAGTTGCCTAGTAGGTTTCTGTTTTTACTGTACGATGTAATTTTATGAAAAAAAAATTAAAAAAATTTTCCAAGTTCGTTTTAGTTTTCTTTTTATGGGTACAAAAAATGATTCTTAGACTTCTCTGTGATTACCATATTTTAATTAGTTGCTTTACCTGTGTATTAGACATTTAAGTATATGCTTAAGTGATGGATTGATACTTCCATTTTTAAATCTGAAGACTAAATGATTAAGTTTCTTTATCAGTCTAGAGAAAGTTTCTATTTTTAATTTGCCAATGTGTCATATCGATGTGTGATTATAAGATGGAAATAATTGAATTAAAATCTAAATCAGACTACACTGTAAAACAAAACATTTAATAAAATTTATTAAATTTAATAACTAATAAGTTGAAGTTGTAATTTAAAATGATTAAGTGACACTCACACATGTCCTAGTGACATGAAATGACAAGCCAAAAGTTAATCGGACCCGCAATAGTGTGATAGTGCCAGCGACCGTTCGATGAGCACAGATCAACGACGTGCGGTGTATTTCAGGATGAAAGGGAAAAGAAACCCCATTTTTGCAAACCTATTCTGAAATAATGTAAATGAACTCAAAATCATAGAGTCATAGAATAAGTATCACTTACCTTTGCCTCAAATTAAAATGTAGCAATGTAGTCGCGACTCACCAATGCAGTATACAGTTGCACTCAACAGTCTGAAACTTCTAAAACTTCGCTATCAATCAAATATAGAGATGTCATAGAGATATCAAAATGTTTTTATACTAATCCTTATTTGGCAATTTTGGCAGGAGGTATTAGGTATACAAATATATGGCAAAGCCCCGTAATTATAACATGTCTTTTGTTATTTTTGAGGCGATTATGGGTCGTCCAATACTGTCACATGATTAATAAAGTTGGCTAAATTATGGCGGTTAGAGACACACGTTCATAAAATGCCAGGAGAATATAGGCCGTCAATTTGGGGTTGCTTAGAAATTATAGGCGAATGTTTTAAATTTATGGGGACCAAAATTTATATTCCATTGGCGATAATGTGTAAGAAATTCAAAAAATTAAATAAATCAATGGGCGATGGGCCCGGGCTTTTGACCCAATATTAATAAATGTCGGGTGATAGGGTCAATCCAATATGTGAAAAATATTCACCAATTCCGGGGTCACCGACATGCGATATTTTGCCATTTGGCGAATAATCGCCACTAAAGTTTTCGTTGCTCATACGTGACATTGATCATACCTTGACATACATTTCATTGATCATGTTATTGATCATCCTCTTCATCCATGTCATCATCATGAATATCATCATCATCATCATCATCATCATCACCATCACCATCATCGTACTTGTCACCTTGATCATCATCATCATTGTCATCATCATCATGACCAACACCACAACCATCTTCATCACCATCATCATCATATTCATCACCATTATCATGATCATGATCATGATCATCATGATCATCATGATCATGATCATGATCATCATCATGATCATCATGATCATCATCATCATTTAATTCATCACCATCATGACCATCTTCATCACCATCATCATCATCTTCATCACCATCATCATCGTCATCACCATCATCATTATAAGTTTGGCTATAAAATCACAACGAAGTTCATTGCCAAAAAAATTGTATTTCTAGGCTTTGATAGAACACATGAGAAGTGCACAATACAGATCAATACAAAAGATCCTACTTCAGTTCATGTAAAAACAACCTTCAATGATGTTATCCATGTAATTAGACACATTGCTTTTTGAATCGGTACATATCAAGCTGAGTTAGAGACAGGAACTGTGGGCAGCTTGCTACAAGGAAGAACATATGTGAATTATTTTTTAGATGCAGACAATAATGATCTAGATGTCCTATCAGTCCCCATGGGAATTACTGTACTTACTGGACATCATATTGCAGATCAACACCTTAAGACAACTTTAACCTCCAGCAGAGATTCTGATTATTCTCAATAATGATTAAGGGGAGGAATAGATCTTAAATCATTAAATCATCTCATATTTTCTTTAGAATGGATCCTTTGTTGTCATTTTTTCCTTTCTCAAAATGTATTAACAGCTCCTTTAATTGCAAATTGAGCTAACATAAAATATCAACCCCAAATTTGGTGTCAGATTTTATCTTTTTATGGAAATCAGGACCTCTTTCATGGAAGGCACATGACTTACAATGCTTTTTATTATTTGAGAAAGTCCAAAGTATGATTGACAACTCATAATGTTCTAGAAGCATTTTTGTGCTATAAAGGATCAGAAAGAGGACAATATGCGTAGAGGCTAGAACCTTAAGATGCATATGGCCAACATTTTATGTTTTCAATTCAGTTTCTATTGAGATCATTTGCTGAAAATCTCACGACTTTGTTTTTGTCTCATTATATTTGCTTGAGAAAGCAAAGCCATTTCAATCATGTTTGAAGACATTGAAAAAATTTCTAGGCTAATTTTTATAAATATTTCAGGTACCCCTTCTTTGAGAATAATGGAGCAGGGAAAGCATTTAAGATTTTCTTTATAAGCTGACTTGTTCTCAAACTAGTAACTGAGTCTCGAGTAAGTGGATGAGATGCAACAAAATTGGTAAAGAGGTTGATGCAAGTGTCAAGGGTATAGTTGATTCAATTAATGAATTTCTTAACTCTTTAAGAAGAGTGAAGGCTCTGACACTCACACCTTCATAACTTACTACAAAACATCATTCCAATACCCCCATGGACCTATATGTTGAGGATAAGAGAGATGAAACCATTTTAGAGGTGTCCACTAGGAACCAAGTCACTAGTCTGGTGCCAAAAAAGGGACACAAGGTTAGAAGTTTGTAAACTGAGCAAGGAGGGTCTCAACACTTTGAAAGGTTTATATTGAATTAGGTTCCCACATCCAAATTCATTGTTCAACAACCTAGAAGGAAAGTGTACCACTATCCCGACAAACGCTTGTAGCCCTGTCCAGGAACACCAGTCAATTTAACTTTGGAAACTTACAAACAACATAGGGATTGAATCTAGGATTCAAATACCCTTTTTAGAGATACATCTACTCCAAGAGCACCAAGACTTGAAGCATCATGCCAAGTTTTAGGATTGAAGGTTTGAAGACTGGTTCAAAGGGCTAATTAGGCCTCTATTAAAGAAGGAAGTACTCATAGGAAATGAGATCCTTTCCTAAAACCTATTGGAGCATCTAGGGGATGTACAAAAAATTCTAAATACGGAGTTATAGACCTTGGTTCTTGAATGTTGAGGAGTTATGCACTATTGTGCAGTCACAGAATAGGTGCATCCATACAGGATATACACCTAGGTTTCTCTCACATGGCCATTTCCCTGCATCAATGCAAAACATAATGCAAGAAATATTGAAATCATATTACAAGGGAGTTTTCCACCAGAGATCAATTGATTCCCATGGTGGAAATGCTTTAGACAACCAAAACAATGCACAAAACCCTTGAAAGGAAGACAAAACGGTTGCAAAGATGAAAAAACCGATATCTTGAGTTGTAGGTAAGATATTTCTCTCAAACCACTTGCATTTGAAGGATAGTTCATAGGAGAATCAAATACAATTGGTTATGTAGAACCTGATCCGTACATGACTGTATAATTCACTGGTGTCCCAGAAGTGTAGGAAAATAATTTTATTTTATTGATTAGGGCCAAAAATTACATCGTGTGCCTTCCACCCGCCTGTGAGGGCTATGAAGGCCACCCCAAAAAAATTACAACAATTCTCAACCACCTAGCCATTGAGGGAAGAGTTACAAGCAACTTTTGAAAAGTTGTTAATGCTAAGCAAAGTTGCATTTGAGCAACTTTTGCAATTTTGCTAGAAAAGAGCAACTTTGACTCATAAGGCAACTTTAGTCCCTAAAAAGGAAAATAACTTATTGAAAACCATCCTAAGAGACTTAAAATACCCTATAAATAAACAATTAAGGATCCCATGACCATAGTGTACCAAGTGGCTTATAAGTGCCCAACTTGGAACTAGGTCTCACAATTGGATCTTATGATAGACTAACGCTTAAAATCTGATGTACAAGATGTTTTGGGTCCCCTAAGACCAAAAGGTGCACTGTAAACATCAAATGTCTGCAATCTACATAAGATCATAATCTAGGAGGGGCTCCTGCACTAGAGGTGTTATAAAAATCTCTGGTCAGTATCATTTGATTTTCGAAATGATTCAAACCTTACATGAAAGTGAGTCTGGATGATGAACAAAAACTTTGGGAATAGAAAAAATAAGATGTGGTATATTAAAAAATTATTCTTTCATCATGAACTGTATGAGAATAAATTTTATAATGATTTCTTTTTATGTTGATGATGGAATCCTGGAAAACAAAATTATATTTGCCCAATTTTTCTCATAGAATAGTTCAGACACTTTTGTAGAATCTTTTGGAGTGCAAGAATTGAGATGAATCCATGAGCTATAATTTGTTTATTTTAAAAAATGCATACCATATTACATCCAAGATTTAGATGATGACAACTAAGTAGTTAAAACAAGACAATTAATCCTTGTGAAAGAAAGAGTATACATCATGGGTCCCAGAGAGTGACCATTAGGCAAGTACAAGAATGTTACCAATCCAACTTGTATGATTGTATCTATTTCATGTGCATGTCCAAATGGATCAAAAATGTGATGGTAGGTAGGATAACAGTAGAGAAAATTCCTTCTTACACAACATTTTGGATTATAACAAATACAATACAGTAGTTTTGACACATAGTGTCTGCTTATATCATAATTATCCTTATCAAACATTGTGAAAATATTTATGAGAAGAATACTAATCAAAAGTTAACTGGTAATGCCCAATTCAGATTAATGTAATGGGAAGTATTATTAAGCTGTTCAAAGCCTTTGAAACAACTTGTATTGTGAATGGTGGGTCATATAAAATGAGATGAGAGTAGTTAGAATGCTAATACTATGCTCTTGCACATATTTTCACCAGCTGTTATGAGTTGTGAACCTGAGATCATAGACACATTGCTAAAAGATGTCTTATGGTTTCAAATATAAGGTGATCCAAATGAAGGTTACATGATTTAATTTCTTTAGCACATTTAACACCATTGTTTGAGCTAAACTAGTAGTAGTTTTGAACTCAACTTTGGATTAATTCAAGAACTATCTTACCTTGAATCCTAACATAGAATCCTAAATGCTTTGAAATTTATGCTACAAGCTATTGTGTTTCCCTTGACACAAATATTCTTTCCCAAAGTATTGCAAAATGTAGATGCTTGACACATTCACATAAATCTTCTTTAAAGTTTGTAGTTTGCACATAACAATGTGGATGTGTGACACAATCTAATATAAATAAATTTTAAAATGAAAGAACAAGTATTTTACATCAGGTTACAGAAATAAATGTGCAAATTGTCATCCGAACCACCCTATGATGTGCAAGCACACTAAATAATTGAGACAAAGTTTATTAACCTTTAGAAAATAAATGTTCTCTATTCTAATCAAACAAACCATAATGTTTTGAGAACATAATCAAACAAATGCAT
>MU226911.1:1751914-1774419 GCA_018584345.1 Thuja plicata
AGTGCACAAGAGATCAACCAAGAGCCCAATAACTCATCCAAGTGTAGTTTTAGTACCCAAGTACACACAAAACTACACCAAGTGTGAAGATAGTCAATCAAATGCGTACTAGTACTATTCAAGTGTGCAAAATTACAACCAAGTGTCCAACAATAGAGACATAAAGTGTAATTGCTACTCTATTAAGTATATTTGAGACATAATTGTACTATACTCTCAGCAAATATTTCAATTTGAATTTTTCTTTTGGTTTGTTTCAAATTAGAGTCTCTATTTCTTACAAGATAAACATTTTTGAATGGGAATATGAATCTGATGAGAGTTTTGAAAGGACACCAAAATATTGTACATCAAGTTAAAACATAGATAACAAAAATAAACAAAAATATGAAAAACCAGAACTAAGCATCAATAAGGTGGATCAAAGATTGCAAGACTAAGCCACAATGATCTGAGCTATCATCTAAACATTAGTATGTGCTAAAGTGAATCATGAATGAACACAATATTATCAATTATCTATGCAACTATCAATGTTTATGAAATTAACAAGTTTTGTTATACCAGTGCATCAAAGTAGAGGCTATTGTGATCAGAGGACAATCATTTATTAAAGCCACAATGCAATCAATATGGACAATTCAAGTATAATAATCAAATGTTGATCAAGAACATTTCCAAGACATAAATCATTGACTATGAAAAATAACTATGATAGGTTTCTATGCAAGACTCTAGAACTAAATTCATTATCTACTATGGAGAGTGATACTAGAGGTGCTGAAAGTATGTCAAATAGCCTTATCATGTCAGCTAAGGAAAAAAGGAATGCTTATTTTCTAAATGATAAAAAAATACAATGCCACCATTTAAACATTGAGATACACTAATCAAATGTTGACCAAGAGAATTTCCAAGATAGCAAGTTAAGATAGAGAAATCATGAAAAAATCACATCATATAATGGAAGGAAATGATCACAACTACAACATGGAGACAAATCAGTTTGCTACATGATGTAAGGGAAAACATGTCATTTCAGTTAGGATCATATCAGGGTAGCAAGATAAGAAAAGGACAACATACACTATGATGTATAACAACTAGTTTTTATCAACGAAACTCTAGAGAAGGATCAATGTTTTGAAGAAATGATATTTTGGAGCCTTCTACATGACTTACAAGTGTAGCTACAAATCAATTTTATACCTCCAAAGTTACAATGATTAAATGGTATTAGACCAGCTTAAAGAGCGATACATTGGTATTCAAATGAGTAGGTCATGATGAAATAAGTTGGACAACAAAGGAAGGAAACATCATACACTGGTATCACTATTGCAATAAGGCATGTTGAAGATTGTTTGAAAGATGCCATTTCCACTTTGGCCACATGGAATTAAATGTGACAGTTTGAAACCTTAGCATTTTAGGGTCTAATGTGAATTCCAAAAAACAACAATATCATGACAAAGACTAATGAAAGAGCATACAAGGTACATCAAGTCAACTAACCAATCGTGATCATCTCAAATATGTATGGAGCAGTTCCATTTGCATTCTACAATAGGATATAAAGGTATTTGAAATATTCAGCACACAACAAGTTAAGCATTAACTCAGGCCATGTCAAAGGAAATAATTAAGGAAAATTACTTCATCCTCATTTATGTTATATTCACCAAAGGAAAGAGTTTTTTCAATAAGAATTTGGAAAACATAATTAGCAAGGGGACATAGCTACAGGATGAAATCAATGATGTAAGGACACTGCTACAAATGACAAGAATAGAAAAGAGTTGTTGCAAAGGCACAAAGAATGTAGAAAAAGGAAGCCACAATTTGTAATATCATGAACATTTGTTCTAACTTTTAGGAGAGGAAAATATTTGATGACAAGGGTTTGTTAATCCAAAGTAAGCAATCCCTCATCAAAACCATGACCCCATGAATTTTTTTATATGCACAGGGAGAAAATATGATAAATGAGCATAAAGAGCACCAAACATACAAAACTTTATAATCACAAAGATATAGAGAAATGGAAACCCTTGGTTTGTTCCTCATGATGAAAAAACCTCATCAAGAGTATGAAAAAATTTAAAGCATCAAGGTACCTACAGATGTGAGCTCGAGTATGTCTGTAGAAGCTACTGGAAATTCTCAGAAAGAATCAAAATCTTTGTGTGCCCTCCTTCCCTCCCTCAGCTCTGGCGCTTTGCGTAAATCCAATGACAATGCAACTTATTACTTACCAACAACAAAAACAATGAATCTGCAGAAAACAACAACTAATCTGCAGAAAAAAAAAACTTATTACTTTGCCCAAATTTGCAAAAATTTTGCATGCACTATGGTCGATCCCTCCTCCCGCCCGCGAGTGCATTGAAAAATGAGTTTCAATTTTCACTTTTTTTGTTGTTTATGAGCCTGCATTGGTCAAAATTTTGACCAACTCAGGCTCATCCAAATTTGGTCAATATTTTGACCAAATCGGGCTCATCCAAATTTGGTCAATATTTTGACCAAATCGGGCTCATAAACAAAAACTAATAATCTAACAAGATAAAAAAGGCCTTGGTTGAAATTAAAGGTCAAAAATAGCTATCAAATGTATTAGTATAACCACAATACTTCATAACTCATAACCACATATACAGGGAGATATTATCTTTCAAAAACCTCATCATGCACACACTCCCTCAAAACTTCATCCTTTATTTATACCATTGTTATAATTGCAAAATTCTCAAGGTTGGATAAGCATATTAACTGAACATAATTCAAATTAGGCCAACACTTAGCATTCTTGTGATACAAAGGAATGAAAAGAGAATCACATCGTAAATCTTATCTAGGACCAAAATAGACATCATACACATTACTCCACCATTTATATTCATCATATATTTTTATGTGGAAATGTAAGCACCCGAGGTTAGCCAAACCTAGAGTAAACACCATTGGACTCATATAACACACCTCCAAAACATAAAAAATCACACTATAAAAACTAAATGAAGAGACATATTATAAACACAATTCCAAATCCACAAAAAAATAAACACAGAGAAATGCAAAGTATGCATTTCTTAGAAGAAAATCTACCAAATACTATCACATACTAGTGAACACCAATTCCTATGATCCATGAATCAAAGCATAAATTCTCAAATATAATATCTCTAAAGATTGTTTAACAACATATCCAAACCACATCAATAGATTTTAAATATAGGAGAAATGAAAAGAATATATGTTAGCACCACCATAGCACAAACTAATGAGAATTTGCAACAACTAGTCACTAATGAAAACAAAAATATATTGACATAATGATAAGATCAATAAGTCATCCATGTTCTCATTATCCTCAAATGTACAACAATCTCCCTCTTTATCGTTGATGAAAACACATCAACAACAACTTTCTCATGCATATTTTTTCCAAATAATAATCTCACATGCCCAATTTTATCCCCCTTTGACATTAATGGAAAAGGCTAGACCCAAAGATAATTTCTCATTTTTCTCAACTCCCCTTGAAGAGAACATATCAACTTACAATCACACTTAGATTGCCCTAAGAGGAAGCCTCCACCATTAGTATAGATTAATATTTTATAGAAGTCTACAGTCAAAAGTAACCTTATAAAGTGCCTTTGTAAAGATGTAATAAATATTTTTTTTTATAGGCACATAATCAAGTTTTACCTCATTCTCTAAATTTTTTTCTCTCAAAAAGTGACACTAGATTGAAATTTGTTTAGTCCTTGAATGTAGTACCAGATTCTTTGAAATATTTATTGTACTAGTGTTGTCACAAAGGATAGAAATAAGTTCATCAAATAATATTCTAATATTCTTTAATATTTTTTTCCTCCATAATACATGTGTACAACATGACACAACAATATATTAACCTTATGTGGTAGACAAAGATACTAAATTCTATTTCTTTCTTGACAAAGCAACCAAACAAGGTGCAAGGAAAAATGCACCCCCACTTGTACTTTTCCTATCACCTATAAAATCATCTCATTATGCATAAGTATAATAAATCATAGTAAAATCAGATTTCCTATGATAACATAATCCATAGCCTTAAGTACCTTTCAAGTATTTGAAAATTCTTTTTACAACACGAACATGTGTTTTTTGGGATCTTGTTGGAATCTAGATGCAAGAAAAAATTCATGAATGATATCCATTATAGTAGCAGTCAAATATAATAAACCTCCAATAATTTAATTGTATCTACTCTCATTAGTCTTAGGATATTTAATATCCTTACTCAACTTACAACCAGTAGCCATAAGAGTACTTACTGGTTTAACATTTTTCAATCTAAACTTTCTCAATAGTTCCATAACATACCTTGATTGTGAAATAAAAAAACCTTCATCCTTCTGATTGAATTATAACCCAAGAAAGAAATTTAGTTCCCTAATTATAGACATTTCAAATTCCTCTTGCATCTCATAAGAATTTTTTTTACACATACAATCATTTTCTCCAAAGATTATATCATCCACATATACTAAAAAAATCAATATTTAATCTTCTTCAACTTTAAAATAAAGATTTCTATCAACAACACCTTCTTGAAATCTCTTCTTCAATAAATACCTTTCTAATCTTGTGTGCCAAGCTCTGGGAGCTTGATGTAGAGGGTTTGATACACTAGAGCTTTTCCTTACTCCAAGATGCTTCTTTGTCTATCCCAACCATGCAATGGTTTTTACTTGTTGAATATTCCTTCAATTAGGATCTCCAAGACCCTCACTACCAACTTCTCCTCCTAGGTATAGTTGGTCTTTAGAAGATTCCAAATTTTCTAGGCTTATCTAGTCCAACTAGTTCACCAAATGCCTAGTTCTCTTCACTAGAACTCCTCCTAGAATTATAAACCACTGCTTAGGATCTTTCCACACATCCACCAAGACTCCTATAAATATTATTGACCCATCCTAGGTCATTATAAACTCTTCCCAATACTTCAAGACCCTTTGCCAATCCAATTGGTCAATATTTAACTAGGAGGCCTAATTGCCTAATTCCCAGTAGGTCTATTTTCACAGTTTTAGAGCTATCACTTCAAAAATCCCCAAATGACCCCACAAAATACCTTGAAAATATTCAAGGTATCAACCAAAACTATCATAATCCAAAACCCTGACTTCTAAAAGCACCCATAACCCTAGTTTCTTGCAGGCCCTAGATTTTAGCCTATTAATTAGGCCCATGGACCAGTCAGCATAAATAATTGCTAAAATGATCTCCAATTTTTGATTCACCTCCTTCCACCTTTGAATCCTTTTAGAAGACTAACTAGGGCATCTGAAAATGCCACTAAATCTATTCCAAAATGTCATGAGTGCTCAAACAAATTCCTTCTTCTCCCTATCCTGGCTCACCTAGATTCACCAGTAAGCCATAGGGATTCCTACTTGGCCTAGGAAATCCATTGAAAATACAAAAATGAAAGCCAAAACCATATCTACATACTCTAATGCTACTTCTCCCATGGTTCCAGTCAATTCCACTAGTGGGATTTTAGGGTAGATCCATTTCTATCTAAACAACACTGTACTGTCCCTTACAAACCAGTGACCTTCAAAAAATTGTATCTTTACACCTAATGAAATTCAAAGAAAATTATCTAATGAATATGAAAGGTAATTGAAATAATTCCATCCCCATGGGACCCAATCTTCTCTGCCAATCCATACACAACCGTACATTAGCAAAGGGAGAATGTAGATTACAAGAAAGCAATTGCAGACATCCATACAAAAATGCCAAGAATGATTGTTGCAAATAAAAATTTCATTAACCTCCTCCAAAAATTGAATACATGCTCATATATCAAGCATGGGGTAGTTACAACTGATCTAACTACATTTTTTAATTTCTTGCAAAAGTTACTCGAGCAACTTTCAAAGTTGCTAGAAACTTTTTGCACTTTGTACATTTTGACTTTCCTTGTCAACTCGATGGGCGAGTTTGACTTTGATGACCCTATATAGGATATCTAGAGTCCTAAAACACCTAGAAAACCCATATTGCACTAAAATATCATCTTTTCACTATTTAAGCCAAAATGGCCCTAAAACTCCTAATGAGCACTAAGGCTCTTACAAACATGAAGTTAACTCATCATTGCATCCAACCTATTGGACCTTATTACACACCACAAAAAAAAAATATAAGACAACCCTAAAACACACACAAAACATAAAATAGGGAGATTCCCTGCACTATACTCCCCTGGACAAAAATAACTCAAGTCCCTTGAGTTAGGAGGTCTTCAATGGTGACCCCATGTTTCAGAATGTCCAGCTTTGTCATCCAAGTGGCCTCAACTTTAGGTAGTCCCTTCCACTTGATAACATACTCCTTGTCATTACCCTTCCTTGTCTTCTTTATCACTTTAGAATCCAGTACACTTTCCAATTTTAGTGGCATTGGGGTAGGTAAGTCCTTCACCCAATCGTTATCCTCCAAGTCTACAAGAGTAGACTGACCTGTGTCCAAAAGTGGTCCCTTGTAAGGGTACAAGTCACAAAAATTGAATATGGGTGAAATCCCCAAATCAGGAGGTAACTCCACTTCATAGGCATTCTTGCCATACTTATGTAAAATCTTCAGTGGCCCTATCTTCTTCATGAGTAGTTTAGTTGGTTGACCTTTGGGTAGCCTCTCCTTCCTAAGATAGGAAAGTACTAGATCCCCTACCTTGAACTGCAAGTCTCTCCTGGTCTGATTAGCTTTGGTTTTGTACTTCTCCACTTGCTTTTGTAAAGTCTTGTTAACTTGATCATGAAGCTCCTTCATCTATTTTGCAAATGACTCTCCTTGTGCACTCCTCTTTTCCTTCAAAATTAGATCCCTCAACTCCAAGATCCCTCTAGGATTGACCCCGTATACTATCTCAAAGGGGCTCTTACCTATACTCCTATTAATGGAATCATTATAGGCAAACTCTACTTGCCCTATGATGTGATCCCATGACTGTCCATGTTGTTTAGTCAGACACCTTAGAAAATTTACAAGTGACCTGTTGACTACCTCCGTTTGTCCATCTGATTGTGGATGGTAGGCTGAGGAGAAAGACAAGTTTGTTCCAAGCATCTTCCATAGGGTCCTCCAAAAGTGACCCACAAACTTACTATCTCTGTCACTTACAATATTCAGTGGCAATCCATGAATCCTCACAATGTCCCTAAAGAATAGACCTACAATTTGAGAATCATCATTTATTTGCTTGCATGGAATGAAGTGTGCCATTTTGCTAAAATAGTCCACCACCACAAACACACTGTCATGACCCCTAGGTGTCTTTGGTAATCCCAAAATAAATTCCATACTAAGACACTCCCAAGGCCTTTGGGGTATGGAAATGGGTTGGTACAACCCACTGTAGCTACTTTTTCCTTTTGCGCTCTAACAAATCTAACATTGTTCTACAAATCTCCTCACATCTAATTGTAACTTAGGCCAATAGTAGTGCCTATTCACTTGCTCCAAAGTCTTTTCCTCTCCAAAGTGGCCTCCCAAACTCCCTTGGTGTTTCTCCTTCACAATGTTTTCCCTCATTGAGCACTCAGGTATACACATAAGGTGACCTTTAAACAATAGGCCTTCCTGCAACACAAACTCACTGAAATCCACTTTGAAACCCTGCTAAAAATTCAAACATGCTTCATAGACTTCTCTGAAATCTTTGTCTTCCTTGTATAGGTCCTTCAAATCATCCATCCCTACACTTTGCAATTGTATCTACTGTATTGTGAGCACTCTTTTGCTAAGAGCATCTGCAACCTTGTTGCTAACCCCCTTCTTGTGCTTTATGACAAATGTATAATCCTGCAAGGATTCTACCCACTTCAAGTGCCTTTGGTTCAATTTTTCTTGTCCATTCAGGAAACTTAGAGCTTGGTTATCAGTGTAGACCACAAAATCCCTAGGTAATAGGTAGTGTCTCCAATTATTAAGGGCTTGTACCATATCATATAATTCCAAATCATAGGTGAAGTACTTTTGTTTAGCCTCATTCAACTTCTATGAGAAGAAAGCCACATGATGTCCTTCTTGGCTTAGCACTACTCCAATAGCCAACTTGCTAGCATCACATTCTACCACAAATAGTTGATTGAAATTAGGGAACCTAAGAGTAGGTATCTCTGCAATCCTTTTCTTTAACATTTCAAACCCCTGGTCTGCTGCCATAGTCCACTCAAACTTACATTTGATTCCCCCTTTTATGGTGTTAAGAATAGGGGCACACATGACTAAAATTTCTCACAAATTTCCTAGAGTAGGAGGCCAACCCATGGAAAATCCTAACATCCCCTATAGACCTAGGTGTAGGCCACTCCAAGATGGACTTAAATTTATTAGGGTCCATCTTCATACATCCATTAGCAACCACAAAACCAAGGTAAACTAATTCAGTTTTCAGAAACTCACACTTTTCTTGATTTATCATCAACTTTTCCTGATGTAGCCTCTTCAAGGCCATCTCCAAATGATTCATGTTCTCCTCCTCAGACCTACTAAAGATTAAAATATCATCAAGGTAAACTATTACAAACTTACCAATGAAATCTGCTAGCACTTCATTCATGAGCCTCATGAATGTGCTAGGTTCATTACTTAGGCCAAAAGGCATTACTAACCACTCATACAACCCTTGTTTGGTCTTGAAGGCTGTCTTCCACTCATCACCAAGCCTCAATCTTATATGATGGTATCCTAACTTCAAATCCACCTTAGAAAAGTAACAAGAACCTCCCGAATTGTCCATCAAATCTTCTATCCAGGGTATTGGAAACCTATACCTGATTGTGATCTTGTTTATAGCCCTAGAGTCCATACACATCCTCCATTTTCTATCCTTCTTAGGTGCAAGTACTTTAGGTATAGCACATGGGTTTAAGCTCTTCCTTATCAACCCCTTATCCAACAAATCTTGAATCTTTTTGGCTATTTCTGCATTTTGGCTTGGTGTCATTTTATATGCTACTTTTTTGGTAAATTTTCTCCAGGAATGAGTTCAATTTGATGAATCACATCCCTCATAGGTGGTAATGCACTTGGAAAACCATCATCAACTATGTCATGGTATCTTTCCAATAATGCTTGTATCTCTGGTGGCAAATTGACTTTCTCCTTAGTTTCCTCCTTTGGTTTTACCACTATTGCACAACAAACTCCTTTCTCCTTCTTCATGGCTTTTAGAAAATTCTTCCCACTTAATAAAATCACACTTGTCCCCACATGTTTCTCCTCATTAGGCTCTGGTAAAGGATCCATTTGAAACTTCTTCCCCAACTTGGTGATCACATAACTATTCTTTTCTCCATCATGTATTACTTTGACATCATACTGCCATGGACATCCTAGAAGTAGATGGCATGCATCCATAGGTAGTATGTCACATAGGACCTTTTCCTTATACTCCCCAATCTCAAACTCCACCAAGGTTTGTTAATCCACCACTATTTGTTGACCCTTTTTCAACCATGAAACCTTATAGGGTGTGGTATGAGGTATCCTCCTTAGTTTCAATTTGTCCACCATCTATGTGGATACTATATTCTCAGTGGATCTAGAGTCCACTATCACTTTGAAAATCTTCCCATGAGACCTACAAGTTGTCTTAAAAAATTTCTTTCTTTGGGGTGTCTCTATAGTGCTAGGCACTTTCAACAAAATTCTCCTTAACACCAAGTTCTCTCCATTCAATATTGGCCCTGCCTTGGAAATGGGAGAAGTAACACTTTGTGTGTCATCATCTTGTACCAACTAATTTCTTCTATCACCCATTGTAGATGAGGAAGTCTTTTTAGGACACCTACCCATTGTGTGATCCACTTGGTTGTAGTTGTAACACCTACCAGTAAACACTAAATTAGATCTTCCTTGGGACTAAAATATTCCTCTAGCAGGCCCTCTTCCTCTGTATCCTCCTCTTTGAAAGGATCCCCTAAATTGATTTCCCCCACTGTTATCCATAGACTAATTATCTTCTTTTCTATTAGAGCTCTGTCCTCTACCAAATTTACTCCTTCCTTTCTGAAAACCGCTATTATTGTTACCACCTCCTCCCCTTTGGTGGAAGTCATTCCTTCTTCTAGCCTTATGCTCTACTCTCAAGGCTAATTGGAAACACTTGTCATACTGCTAGGAGCCATCATGCTGATCTCATCCTGAATTCCTTGTCTCAACCCATTGAGATACCTTGCCACTTTCTCCATTTATTCTTCTTGTGTTTTAGCCCTTAGGATCAACTTGTGAAACTCCTTGGTGTAAGCACTCACTGCCATCTCCTTTTATCTAAGGTTCTACAACTTTTGGTACATTTGAATTTCATAATCAGTAGGCAAGAATTGTACCCTCAATCTAATTTTCATTCTCTCCCAAGAAACAATCTTTTTCTTTCCACTACTTATCTTATCATCCTGCATCATTTTCCACCACACCAATGCAGATCCCTTGACTCTAGCCTTAGCATAGCTGACCCTCTTCTCCTCTAAGATTTCTTTGTAATCAAATTGGTTGTCTATGGCTTCAAGCCAATCCAACAACTCTTCTCCATTCAGGCTGCCACAGTAGTATGGTATATGTTCCATACTATCCTTGTTTAGGGGCTTAAAGGAATCTAATAATACCTTTTGTTCTTTGTCCATATTAGGTTCTTTCCCTTTGTTTGATGACTCTTCTATCTGACTTTCATCATCGCCATCACTCTCATCTCCCCATTTAGTGATCTTCTTTTTGCCCTTTGTCTCGAACACACTAGCCTTCTCCAAGAGGCCCTGAACCAATTCTGCTATGGCATCCCTACTCATTACCTTAGGAGGCATATTGTCTACCTCTTGACTCTCTTCCACTTCAGACATAGACAAGCTTCAAGAAAATCTAGCTCTGATACCACTCTGATGCAGAGGGTTTGATACACTAGAGCTTTTCCTTACTCCAAGATGCTTCTTTGTCTATCCTAACCATCCAATGGTTGTTCCTTGTTGAATCTTCCTTCAATTAGGATCTCTAAGACCCTCACTACGAACTTCTCCTCCTAGGTATAGTTGGTCTTTAGAAGATTCCAAAGTTTCTAGGCTTAACTAGTCCAACTAGTTCACCAAATGCCTAGTTCTCTTCATTAGAACTCCTCCTAGAAAGCCAAACCTCTTAGGATATTTCCATACATCCACCAAGACTCCTATAAATCTTCTTGACCCATCCTAGGTCATTCTAAACTCTTCCTGATACTTGAAGACCCTTTATCAATCCAATTGGTCAATATTTCATTAGGAGGCCTAATTGCCTAATTCCTAGTAGGTCTATTTTCATAGTTTTAGGTCTATTACTCCATAAATCCCCAAATGACCCCACAAAAGACCTTGAAAATATTCAAGGTATCAACCAACACTATCAGAATCCAAAACCCTAACTTCTGAAAGCACCCATAACCCTAATTTCTTGCAGGCCCTAGATTTTAGCCTATTAATTAGGCCTCTGGACCAGTTAGCATAAAAAATTGCTAAAATGATCTCCAACTTCTGATTCACCTCCTTCCACCTTTGAATCATTTTAGGAGACTAACTAGGGCATCTAAAAATGCCACCAAGTCTTTTCCAAAAGGTCATGAGTGCTCGAACAAATTCCTTCTTCTCCTTGTCCTGGTTCACCTGGATTCACCAGTCAGCCATAGGGATTCCTACTTGGCCTAGGAAATCCATTGAAACTACAAAAATGAAAGCCAAAACCCTATCTATAGACTCTAACCCTACTTTCGCCATGGTTTCAGTCAATTCCACTAGTGGGATTTTAGGGTAGAGCCATTTCTATCTAAACAACACTGTACTGTCCCTTACAAACTGGTGACCTTCAAAAAATTATATCTTTAAACCTAATGAACTTCAAATAAAACTATATAATACATATGAAAGTTATTTAAATCAGTCCATCCCCATGGGACCTGATCTGCTTTGCCAATCTATACACAGCCGTACAGTAGCAAAGAGAGAATGCAAATTACAAGAAAGAAATTGCAGACATCCGTACAGTAATGCCAAGAATGATTGTTGCAAACCAAAATTTCATTAACATCCTCCAAACATCTAATCCATTCTCATATGCCAAGCATGGGGTAGTTACAATTGATCTAACTACATTTTTCTATTTCTTGCAAAAGTTGCTCGAGCAACTTTTTGCACTTTGGGCATTTTGACTTTCCTTTTAACCTCAATGGGTGAGTTTGACTTTGATGACCATAGATAGGATATGTAGGGTCCTAAAATACCCCTCAAACCCATATTGCACTAAAATATCATCTTTTCACTATTTAAGCCAAAATGGCCCTAAAACTCCTAATGAGCACTAAGGTTCTTACAAGCATGAAGTTATCTCATCATTGCATCCAACCTATTGGACCTTATTCCAAACCACACAAAAACATCTAAGAAAACCCTAAAACACACAAAAAACATCAAATAGGGAGGTTTCTTGCACCAGAGCTTGCTTCAATCCATATAGTACCTTCTTTAATTCACATACCATATCCAACATGTTTGATAGTTTAAATCCTTCTAGTTTATCTATGTACTCTTTTTCTTTCAATTTATATTCAAGAATATAGAATTCACTTCCATTTGATAAAATTTGAAGTCCTTATGTGCTGCAAAAATAAGAAAGTCCTAATTTCCTCCATTCTTCCTACAATAGAAAAAGTCTCTTCAAAATCTATTCCTTCTACTTGTGAGTAGCACTTACACATAAGTCATGCTTTATTAATTACTATATTCCAATCTTCATCTAATTTGTTTTGGAATAACCATTTATTCCCTATCACATTCTTCTATTTGGTCTTGGGAGAAGTTTTCAAGTTTGGTTCTTCTCAATCTATTCCAAATATTCTATCATAGCTCTCATCAAATGTTGATCCTTGCAAGCTTATTTCAATGTCTTCAGTTCAAGTTTTAAAATTAAGCACAAGTTCACCTGTTCTTCAAAAACCTTACTTCTTGTGATAACACCTTTGTTCTTGTCTTCAATAATTTGTTTTTTCTAAATGATTCTTCTATACATACTTACATTTTTTAGGAGCTATTACTAGATCGTCTTCTTTTTCATTCTATTCTTATGTTTCTTTATCCTTCTCTTCTTCCTCTTTTCTAGTTGACTCATTTGATTCATATCCAACTTCTAGTATTGTGTTCTTCAAAATGTCTTCATCAACCTTCATATTTTACTTTCAACTATCGCATTTTGTTGTAAGAATTGTAGGTTTTTCTTTTAGTGGGGTAGCCAGGAAAATTTACCTTCATCAACTCTTGCTTCAAGCTTCCCAAATTTTCTTCATCCCTTTTGACATAACACTTACTTCCAAAAAGTATGAAATATTTCACAGGAGTCCTTCCATAACCATAGCTCATAATATGTCTTTTCAAAGTTTAAACTAATTTGTACACTTTTAAGTGTATAAACTGTAGTATGTATTACCTTTTTTAGTAGATTTTTGGTAAATTTTATTCATTCATCATTGCTCTAGTGCTTCCTAAATTATTCTATTCTTTCTCTCAACTAAACCATTCTACTGTGGTTTTCTGGGATCAAACAAGTGCCTCTTTAGCCCATGATTGTTACAAAAAATATAAAATAATTAGAAGTAAATTCTCCCCCTCTATCAGATCTTAAGAATTTGATTTTTTTGTTTGTCTCATTCTCAACCATAGATTTGAATATCTTAAAATTTTCTAGAGCTTCTAATTTTTCTTTTAGGAAAGTAACCCAAGTCCTTCTAGAGTAATCATAAATTAAAAGCATGATATACTTGTAACCTTGTTGATGATGGACCAAAAATATCATTGTGCACTAATTCCAATAGCCTAGTAGAAGATTGTTCTTTAACCTTAACAATCCTCATTTTTTTTTTCAAATTTACACTCTTTATTGATAGCATTAATAGGCTTTGTAAGTTTTAGAAAATCCCTCACAACTTGAATTGAACTAATCTTCACTAGATTATAAAAATTAATGTGACACATCCTTTGGTTCCATTACTATCTTTCATTGAAATAAGTCATCAGATAGTATCCACTAGCAGTCTTTAACTGATAAATATTCCCATCTCTTTTCTTTCCAATAACAATCATATTTTTTGACCTTTTCCTAGTTTCACAACCACCATCCTAAAAAGAAATATTGTATCCATTTTCACACATTTGACCAACACCCAAAAGATTATACCTTAAGCCATTAACATAAAATTTTTTGTTAGTATTATTATTTCCATCAAAACTGATTGAACCTATTCCAACTATCTTAGTATTTTGATTATCTCCACACCTAACAACACTTCCATCATATTTTTTAAGCTTTACAAACTTACTCTTGTCATTGGTCATATGATTTCAACATGCTCTATCAATAATCCAATCACCCTTATCTCTTCTAGCCTAAAAACATATTCCATAATGCCTTCATCTTTAGCATAATCTTTTATATATTTTCCTTTATAAATTTTTTTAAGGTTAGTAGAACAACGTTCTTCCTTTAAAAATAGGAACTATAAATATCATCTACTTCATAATTATATTAATCATCATAAATAATAGCATCTTCTCTGATAAAATAACTCTTCTTATTTACCTTTTCTTTTCTTTCCTTATTCTTATTATTCACAATTCTATAAAGACATCTAGAAGCATAAATTCAGAATGACCTATCTAATCACAACTAAAAAATTTGAAGGATAACTTATTTTTGTACTTTCCAGTTCCCTTTTTTATCTTCCTCATTTTTTCCCTCAATCTTATCAAAGTCTTCTTCATTAGATTCCTCAACCTTCACTAATTTGTCAAATTTAAATGTAGTCTTTGTATTTGCATTGGTAGTACCAAATTTCCTTACCTCAAACACAAGGATCCATACATATGTTCTCTGGTATAATTTTCCAAAATTTGTGATTCTTCTATAGAAGATACCTTAGAACTATAAGGTTTAGTAAGAATTTTGAGTATCTTTTTCACAACTTCATCCTCTTTCAATTTACAACCAAGACCTCTGATCTTATTTGCAACACCATCCACCTTATGTAGATAGCTCGTTATGTTGTCATCTTCTTCTATTTTCCAACATTCAATTTTATCTTTTGAATTATTTTACTTAGTTTGCTTGATCTTTTCATCACCTTTATAAATATTCTCTATCTTGTTCTAGACACCACGAGTAATTTATATAGACATAAAATTTGATAATTTAGTTTTAGAGAGAGACCAAAAATAACATGCCTTGACATTGTCTTCAAAAGCCTTCATCTCATCAAGAGTATTGAAACTAGTCTATGGTTTAACATATATTATTTCTCAAAAAGATTCCAAACCTCATAAACAAAAGAAATCATGCATCCTTGCATCTTTATCTTCCAATAAGCATAGTCAAATCCATCAACCATAGTAACGATCAATTTGTGCACCATTAGGATCTCCTCAAGTGCTTAAACTCTTCTCCAAGGAGCCAAAGCTCTGATACCAAATGTAAAATGCATAGGACAATTGATAAGGTGGGGGGGGGGGGGGGGGGGTTGAGTCAATTGTATAAAACTTTAAAATATTCTCTTGAATCAGATCCAAAAAAACTTATCTAAATCCTTAATCACATAATAATGTAAATATGAAAAGAGCATGTAAAAAATAAGAACCACCATACACAAATAAACACTATATTTATGTGGAAAACCCTGTTAAGGGAAAAAAATATGGAGAAGATTAATTTTCAATTATATAAACACCTATTAGGGTGATGCTAGATAAGGTGAGTTTTACAAAGAATGCTTACTACAAAAAGACTCATTTCCAGAGGGCTCACTTCCCTGAAGAAAAGGCTCACTATCAGAGGGATTAATTCGTAGATGAAGAAGAACAAAAGACAAAAGATCCATCACTAGTACACCTCCAAGAATTTTACTAAAATATGTGTATATACCTTCTTCTCACTGCTTCCAATAGATAACACATGAAAGTTCACACTGCATACCATAATACTTCGCAAATCATAACCATGTATAGAGGGAGTTAAATTATCTTTCACAAATCATCATCATGCACACACTCTCTTAACAATTCAAGCTTTATTTTTACCATCAACATACTTGCAAAAAATCCTAAGGTCTGCTAAGCATCTTAACCAAACATAATGGAAATTAGGTTGACACTTAAGCATTCCCATAGTGTAAATGAAAGAAAGTTGGACAACATCACATCATGGACATGACCAAAATATACATCATACACGTTACTCCATCATTTACATTCATCAAAGATTATTATGTGAAAGTGTAAAAAACCAAGTTTGGCCAAACCTAGGGTAAACACCACCAACCTTTGAGAACACACCCCCAAAACACAAAAACTTGCACCATCATAACTAAATAAAGATACAAAAATTATAAACACATTTCCAAATATAAAACAACATAAATCAACATGCAGAGAATGCAGAGCATGTATTTCTCATAGGAAACTCTACCAAACACTATCACATACTAGTGAATACCAATTCCTCTGATTTGCAACCCAAAGCACAAAATATTGAATGTTATAAACATTGGTTAACAACATATCCTAACTGCATCAATAGATTTGAAATCTAGGATAAATGTGGAGCATATCTCTCAACAACATTGCAGGGAAAACTCAAGAACATCTTAGTCACTAATTATAACAAAAACATGTTGACATCAATGAAAACATCAATAACTCATCCAATTTCTCATTCTACTCAAACCTACAATAACAATTGCATTGTAATCTTATTGAGTTATTTGATTTGTAAATACAAATTACATTTTATTCCTCCAAGGAAAACTATATAGGTTTATTAGGTGTTTGAGGGAAATCACGATTGCTACCACTTTTGATAATAATCATGGGTTTTTTGTAGGCTAAGGAATATCTTGATGAAGGTGAACAACCACCTTAGGTTTTTCAGTTTCATGGTTATAACTATTCATACTTATTATATTGATAAATTTTTAAAGGAAATTGGTGGTTTGGAATTCATAGAGGAATACTTAGTAGAGATGAAGTCATCAAGAGCTTTGTCCAACATATCAAATTCATCACTACTAAATGACTCATCAAAGGAACTGAAATCTAGTAAAAAGAAATCCAACATGTTTGTTTTTAATTTTTTTTCTTTCTAATCTAAGAAAAGATAAATTCACAATGAAATGAGATAATGTATTGAAATAAAGCATTTAAACATGAACAATTTAAACACACATCAATGCATGAAAATAAATATCTTTGTATTTTTTATTATTTTAAACATGTAAATCAGAAAATAAAATGCAAAAAGGTCAGATTCACCAAAATGTAATGGTTAAGAAAGAGGGATGTGTAGTTTAGGAGAAAGGATCCTTTAACTTATACATTAATACAAATCCACAAAAAGATATGTACGTTTGACTAATCATTTTATTAAGAGAGTCAATTCAATATCATACTCCTAGGGCTTCTATACCTTTGTTGCTATGAGTGTTTGTTTAAGTGATTTGAAGGGCTAGGTAATCAAGATATAAGAATACAAAAATGATATTAAATAATTAAAAAAATGAACAAAAAAGTATGTACAAAATTGAAAGGACAATGGTGTTGTGCACTTGTGTTTGAAATTTGAGTTGAGGTTGGAAGACCGGTATTGGTCAAATTATCTCCAGAGAATGATTTGCTACACACCCTTCAAGATCTTGATCCCTAGAACTTTGTATTGTGTGTGTAAAAAAAATGAGATACTTTTTAGGGGTTAGTTGTACCCCTATCAATCTTGACTTGTGTTAGGGACACCACAAGTCCTATTAAACTAGGTTTTTGTGCTGATCTTTAAAATCACGACTTGTCATTGTCTTCTAAGTTTTTTTCTATCTTCTATTTCTATCAGTACCTGTAGCTAAATTTTCAAAACATAGAGGGTGTGTGTGCGTGACTATATGGGGTTTTTCCTTATTCAACCCCCTATTTTAGAAATTTCCACATTCTAGAATAGATCTGATATTGAGATTTAGAATAATGTGTATGCTTTTGAATCTTAAGTGTGTCTAAGATTGCTATGAGCTAAATTGTATAAATATGAATTAGATTCCTACTCAAGTGTGTTAGAGAAAAATTCTAAATGATATGATTGGAATTAACTCAATAATACATGAATTACATAACTTGAAATGATAAAACTAATATCTAAAGCTTATTTGCAAAAATATGAGAACAACTTGAAATCATAACAAACCTTTTGGGAGAAGTACACGCCAATCATCAATTGATGATTCCCTATCACCCTCCAACATCTTTTGAAGCTTCCATGGTGATGATTAAATTTGATTGAAGACTTGATTCTTTTTACTTATCAGTCTTTAAATTTGTAGATCTTCACTTCATAAGGATATCTTCAATTTATAGAGCTTGTCTTTCACAATCACTTGAGATTACAAATGAGGTTATTTATCACAATCATCATAAAATTTTTGGAAATTTTGGAGAAACCAAGATCCAATTTCACAATGGGAAAATTAGACCCAATGAAACCTAGATTGAACTTTTTGGGATGCAAAATAATAGGGTTTACATGCTCAAAAAACATTTTGGTGGAAAAATATGATGTTTAGATTAGGAAATGTGTTTTGAACTTTTAAATAGGGTAGGGTTTATAATATATTGACAAGATGAAATAAATAAAGGTTAGACCTAAAATTAAGGTCCCAAATAGGAGTATGACGAGATCTAAACTAAGAGAGGACTTATATTCTTGAATTAATTATTATATAAATTTAGAATGAAGTCCTATAATGCATAATAAAACGAGACACACTAAAATGAGTGCTAGGAGAGCATATAATTGGACACTCTACCAAAGGAGCACAATGATTTTCATTTTTAGCATGTTCACATGGATTTTCATTTTAAAAGACAAAAGGATTTTTATTTTGATAAAATATGGGATTTAATTTTCAATGTCTCTTTGTATATCTTTGTTAGGAATAGAATCAATGGAAATATTGGCATATCTAGCTTCCCATAAATCATAAAAAAAATCATCTAATAACATTTTCTATATCATTAAAAGGTAGATTTGAAGATTTTAATGTGGGGAAAGAGGTGATGAGTAGTCGAGGAGCAAGGATCCTCTTTCATTTATATATTAGAATACAAAGACAACAAGAGATAAGTATGATTTAATAAACCTTTTCTCAAGATATTTAATTCAGTATCATGCTCTTAGGGCTTCTATTCCTTTATTTCTATGAGTGTTTGTCCAAGTGATTTTAAAGGCTAGCATATATAGATTATGTTTTACACTTGTGTATGAAATTTGAGTTGGGGTTGGAAGGTCACTATTGGTCATGATGTCCTTTTTCCAGAGAAGTTCTACCACACACCCTTCAAGATCAGGGTCCTTAGGACTCTATATTGGGCCTCTGATATATATGAGCTAATTTTTGGGGTTCAATGACACCCCTAGTGTTTCCTTGACCTGAGTCAAGCATTCCCCAAGCACTCTAGACTTGGTTTTTTCCAATCTTAAAAATATCAACCTATTACTATCTCTAGAGTAGGCTTCTTTCTTATGTGTCTATTACTTCCTATAGCTAAATTTGCAACATAGGTAAGGTGTGTTTTGTTAGAATAACTGAGAGGGGGGGGGGGTGAATTGGTGGCCTCAAAATATTCTAATAAATCAACCCAAAAAATTAGTATCACAATATTAAGCCTCTAGCTATCTTCAGTCCTACAAGATGAATGACTTCAAATAATATTAACAAATAGCTCCTGGTCAAAGTTCACTGTTAAACCTTATTCTTACTATTTACCGATTAGCATTCTTTCATTTACAGAAATACTGTAAATTACTAAGTGTATACTGATCAATCCAGATTTAGTTATGTGTAATGAAAAACACTAAAGTAATGACTCATAAACACATTGACACATGGATTTTTAATGTGGAAACTTTGTTAAGAGAAAAACCACTTGGGACCGGTAACCCAAAATTTTCACTCTTTTGAAGTGAGCTCAATGAAGAGCCAACTCTGTTAAAGGTTGCCAGAGATCTCAAATGTCATCATTAATCCAATTACTGTAAGTCAGCCAACATCACTATTTTCACTTGGAAATTTGTCTAATGCTCGACACTGAACAAACTTGCTCATCACAAATAAATTCGCTCGGCACAAAAAACTTCTCTCAGCACAAACAAATTTTCTTAGCACAAACCAAACTTGCTCGACACAAAACAGATAGAAAAATTGTCTTTGAAAGATAAACAACTAATTACTTTTCCAGAGTGCCAACTGATCAAGTACCCTTTTATTTTCCTTAACTCAACCATTCACTTGGTCTTCTTGTTAAATCTTCTTCATCAATTAATAGATATGATACTCAAACAGATAACAATAGTCTCACCAGTTAAGGTTTTACATCAATGACAAAATAACAATTGCTTGCATTGTCACTTTCCAACAATCTCCCTCTTTGGCATTGATGGAAACACAAAATATTGAAACAATGATTTAACAAGCATAGTTACCATACAATCCAAAAAGTCACCTGTGTTCCTTGATATGAATAAATATTCATTAATGTCTTTAGCTTCATTCTGATTCTCATTTGTAAAACATTTCTCCCTCTGTGTCTGTAATCACACTATAATCATCTATGTCTAATCATCTGTAGACTCCCTATGAGTAGATAATCACTTCAATGTTTTCAATAGTAACTTCTACCTCTATATAGGTAATCTCTCCCTCTTTATACTTAGTCTGTCCCTCTAGGTAATCTCTCCCTCTTTGACAAAAATGCCAAATACTTTGATATCTTTAACATGTAGATCTTCAGTAACATGCTGATCCTATCATCTTGATTATGACTAAAATTCTTTTTTTGTCCTTGTCCAACTTCACAACTTTAGTCAGCATCCTAAAGTGTGACTTATTGTGCATCAATGTGTCAAGTATTCTCAATGTAATATTTGATGCAACAGTACCATACATAACTTAATTAGCCTCAGTTAGGGGAATCACCCCCATTTTACCTCATAGATACTCATGAGCATCCTTGGGTAGTACCTTTGTGAATATGTTTGCTAATTGTTCTTTAGTGTTCACATTATCCAGTCTTACTTCTTTATTTCAAACTAGTTCCCTCAAGTAATGATACTTGATAGCTATGTGCTTTGTCTTTGAGTGCATAACAGGGTTTTTAGAAATATTAATGACACTCATGTTATCACAATATATGACAACTGGATTAGTGATTTCTTCCTTCATACCTTTTAGTAGTATCTTCAACCACACAATGTTAGAACAGTTGACTGCTACTGCCACATACTCGGCTTCAGCTGTAGATTGTGAGGTGCAGTTCTATTTCTTTCTTGTCCATGAGATCAATATTTTTCCTAAAGAAATGCTCCACCAGTAGTGCTTTTCCTGTCATCAACATTTCCAGCCCAATCAGAGTCAGTGTAAACTTTGAGTTTGAACTTGTCATTCTTCTTGTAGTATAGACCATAGTCATCAATTTCTTTCAAATATCTTAGAATCCTTGTTACTGCCATCATGTGAGTTTCCTTGGGGTTAGTAGAAAACCTTGCAACAATTCCAACAGCTAGGGAAATGTCAGGTCTATTGTGTACAACATACTGTAGTTTTCCAATCATTGATCTGTAGAGTGTTTGGTTCACTTCTTTTGTGTCATCATCTTTTGTTAGCTTCTGTCTAGTAGCCATGGGTGTACTCACTAGTTTTGAATCTTCCATTCCAAAAGTTTTCAGTATCTCCTTGATATATTTAGATTGAGTGATATAGATACCATTCTTCATTTGATAAATTTGTAAGCCAACAAAGAATTTTATCTCACCAAACATAGACATCTCAAATTTAGTTTGCATCTCTGTTGCAAATGTTTGGCATAACACATCTTGTCCACTAAATATGATGTCATCTATAAAAATCTCAGCTAATAATGTACCTTTGCTTTTCTCTATCTTCAAGTACAGGTTGTTGTTGTCATTGGTTCTTGCAAATCCAATCTTGATCAGATAATTGTGAAATCTCTCATACCATGCTCTTTTCACTTTCTTCAGTCCATATAATGCTTTGTGCAATCTGCAAACCATATTCCTTTTGTTTGGGTCAACAAAATCATCAGCTTTCTCAATATACACTTCTTCTTCTTCCAAAATACCATTGAGAAATGCAGACTTCACATCCATCTGATAAAATTTGAATCCTTTATAGGCTGCATATGCAAGTAAGGTTCTAACTCCTTCCAATCTTGTAACTTGGGTGAATGTTTCACCATAGTCAATTCCTTCCTCATGTGCATAACCCTTGCATACCAGTCTAGCTTTGTTTCTTGTCACATCTCCATGCTCATTTAGTTTATTCCTGAATACCCACTTTGTACCAATTACATTTTTATCCTTCGGCCTAGGTACAAGTGTCC
>MU226911.1:1774469-1798310 GCA_018584345.1 Thuja plicata
CACTTTGTACCAATTACATTTTTATCCTTCGGCCTAGGTACAAGTGTCCAAGTCTTGTTCTTTTCAATTTGTTCAATTTCCTCATTCATTGCCTGTATCCAATCTTCATTTTCTAAAGCATCTTTCATTGTTTTGGGCTCAAATTCACATAACAAACATGTGCCATCTCTGAACTTACTTCGTGTCATAACTACAAAATCCTTCGATCCAATGATTTGATCAGAATTATGGTGTCTCCTCACATATTTCACTAGAGTAGGCTCAGTTCTTGCTTTAGGTTCATTATTTGTGTTCAGTTCTGGTTGATTCTGAGACTTGGTATCTCCATCAGATAGCTCAGAATTCACTTGTTGCTCGACAAATCCACTCTGTAACTCAGAAGGTGCATGCTGTTGCTCGATAATAGCCTCAGGTAATGTATTAGAATCTTCCTCATCTAGATATATGAATGATCTGTAGCTTTCAAGCTCTTGTGTACTTTCAACTTCATTCCTTTCTGCAAACTCATCAATTCTAACATTTGCACTTTCCACAACTTTATTAGTATTAGAATTCAAACATTTGTATGCTTTGATTTTCTTTGAATAACCAAGGAATATGCCTTCTTCACCTTTAACATCAAGTTTTCCATTTCTATTGTCCTTCAGTATAAAAAATTTGCTTCCAAATACTTTAAAGTACTTTACACTAGGTGCATAACCATACCAAAGTTCATAAGGTGTAGCATTTGTACCTTTCTTGACTTGTACTCTATTTAGAGTATAGACTACAGTACTTACAGCTTCTTTCCAGTAGTTTTGTGCAACATTCTTCTCCATCATTAGTGTTCTTGCACAGTCCATGATAGATTTGTTCCTGCATTCAACAATACCATTTTGTGGAGGTGTCCTGGGTGTGGACATCTGTCTCTTTATGCCTCAGTCATTGTAGAACCTATTGAACTCATTAGAAATAAACTCTCCACCTCTGTCAAATCTTAAGCATTTCAAACTTTTTCCTATTTCCTTTTCAAATTTAGCTAAGTACCATTTAAATAACTGGAATGCATCATATTTTTCCTTGACAATCATTACAGTCATCATCCTTGAATAATCATCAACAAATAGAATAAAGCATCTAGCACCATAGTAACTTCTTTCTCCAATGGGACCACAGAGATCAGTATGGACTAATTCTAGAATTTCCTCTGAGATATGTGTTTTACTCTTGAAACTAGACTTAGTCATCTTTCCTAGTTGCACATTGCATTCTTAGGTTTCTTTAACTTAGGTAGCCCTCTAACCTTTTTCAATTTACTTATGATTACCAAGTTATCAAATTTCACATGGCACAACCTCTTATGCCATAACCAAACATCATTGTACTATGCAAACAAACGTGTTTCTTCAGATAAATCCAGATAGAACAAATTACCTTTATTCTGATCACCACTTCCAACTAGTTCTCCAGTAGAGTCATAGATCTTTGCTTTTCTGTGATGGAACTCAACTCTGTAACCAAAAGTGTTTAGTTGTGCAACACTCAGCAAATTGTAATTAAGATCATCAACCCAATACACATTATCACATCTGATTTTGTCAGTCAAGTTAATCAATCCTTTACCTTTGATAAGGCATGGTGCATCATTACCAAAATTTATATATCCTCCTTTACATTGGTTAAGGGTTTCAAAATTATCCTTGTCGCCAGTCATATGATGGGAACAACCACTGTCAATGAGCCAACGATTGCCTTTACTTTTATAAGAGATTAATGCAGTTTTCTCATCATCATCAGAATCTTGTTTCATTGCAACATAAACAACTTCTATATCATTGTCATCAGAATTGTCAGTATCATTGTCAGAAGTTTCTTCAGCAATATAACAAGATTTCTTACCTTTGTCTTTGTAATCCTTATATTTCCTGAAGTCTCGGTCATCCTTTCTTTCTTTGTATTCCTTGTATTTGTTTTCCTTTCTTTCATCTTTTTCATTCTTATCAGGACATCTAGCAGTTATATGACCAACTTTATTGCATGAAAAACAAATGATAGGAAGTGTACCTCTGTATTTTCCTTTTCCTCTGGACAACCTTTTTGCCATAAGTGCTTCAATTTCTTCAAGATCATCATCAGTAGTGTCACTATCATTTTTCACATGTTTCTTTCCTTTCTTAGATTTATTGAGAACAAACTGTGATCTAAAAGAAGAATCAATACCTTGTGGATTGTAGTTATCATAGTTTGACATTTCAAATGCAGTGAGTCTGCCTATCAGATTTTCCAGATTTAGATTATTGTTAGGAGTACATATCAGTTCTTGAATTGTAGAAAATCTAATAGCATATACTCGAAGTAAAATTCTCCATACCTTTCTCATAATAGTGTTCTCATCTATTGTTCCATTAGCTCCTCTAATGGCATTTACAACTTCTTTTACTCTACCATAATACTGATTAACATTTTCACCTTCTTGCATTTTCATCTCATCAAAATTACCTCTTAGAATTTTTGATTTATCTCTTAGTACATTTGTGTCTCCACCATAGACAGTTGCTAGTTTATCCCACATCTGCTTTGCATTTGTGCAGCTCTTTATATCATCAAACTCTGAATAGCTCAATGAGGATGCAATCTCCAACATTGCTTGATTTTGCTCTTGCTTTTCTCTTAGTTGTGCAGCTGTGAGAGGAGTAGTAGGTGATACATATTCATTTTCAATAAGTTGCTTAGCATCATCTCCAATACCAGCCAGATGCAATTTCATCAAACTCTGCCATGCAGGGAAGTTATCTTTGTTCAGCTTCAGAACCTCCTTCTTCTACATCTTGATCTTTTCGCTCCAAGTACCTTCAAACTATTTTCAGGAGACCAAAGCTCTGATACCAATTGTTAGAATGAATTTAGAATAACTGAGAGGGGAGGGGTGAATCAATTATCCTCAGGTCTAGATGTAGCAAATAAAAATTTTTGTATTTTAGATCTACTCGGCAGTAGTAGCATATGTCAACAATTTAATCATGTAGTTTACTGTATAATGTAATTAGCTTGTAGAAACATAACAGTAAAACAAACCATAAGAATTCACACAAGTTGACACAAGTATTTAACGTGGAAACCCAATATGGAAAAAACCACTAGTAACATGCTACCAAGTTTCACTCTTCTAAAGTGAGCTCTATGAGGAGCCAACCCTGTTAAAGGTTACAATAACACACTGTTAGGTGTGACCTAGTTAAAGGATTTAATCACCCTATCAGGAGTGGCCTTATTAGAGGACTTAGAACATTCCACTTGAATGTTACCTTGTTAGAGGATTTATACAAATGACTATTAGGTCAACCTTGTTAAAGGATTTTAACTAATACAATGGTTAGAAAGTAATCAGTAGTTGTGATCTGATACATACAACTTACTTTGCAAATTCAGATCCAATTACAGCTCTGATGCTAACTTACTGAGTGGCCTGCATTGTCATTTCAATATTTTGATCTACTTGGAAATTTGTCAAGCAATCACACATGCAACTCTCTACTTCTATGTTTAGCCTTCTCTGCTAGGTCATGCCAATCAGTAAATCAACTATGCAATCCTCTTGCATACACACATCCACTTGCACACTAAATGAATAACCCCCTGAGGTTATCATATACCTCTCTGTCTAGGTCAGATAAATCTTTTCCGCTTAATCAAGATCGCAGATCTTAGGTTAGGTCAAATCCAATGGATCATTCCATCATTACATTACATTTACTTCTCCAAAGTAGTCTCTAATTAAATCTTGAAACCATGCATTAATTACGGTTACCCATACATTAAATGATGTGGATCAATCTTTAATTAAGTTTACATATCCCAATAAAATTAACTAAGTCAACCAGAGATCTCAAATCTCATCATTAATCCAATTATTGTAAGTTGGCCAACATCACTGTTTTCACTCGACAATTTGATTGGTGCTCGGCACTAAACAAAATTTCTCTTCACAAACAACTTCGCTCGACACAAACAACTTCACTCGGCACAAACAACTTTGCTTGGCACAAACCAAACTTGCTCGGTACAAAACAACCAGAAAAACTGTCTTTGAAAGATAAATAACTAATTACTTTGCCAGAGTGCCAACTGATCAAGTACCCTTTTATTTTCCTTAACTCAACCATTCACTTGGTCTTCTTATTAAATCTTCTTCATCAATCAATAGATATGGTACTCAAACAAATAACAATAGTCTCACCAGTTAAGGTTTGACATCAATAACAAAATAACTTTCCAACAACAACTAGTTAAATCCATCTTTAGCTCTTGCCAGCTAAGTATTTTGTCATTTCTGAACTTCAGTTCTTTTCGGTGTTTAACTCTTTATTAGCTCGATCAACACTTCAGTTCTCCTCGGGTATCTTCATCGGGGTTGTCTGTCCGTCGGGTTACACTATGAAGTTATGTCCGTTGGTAATTCTTGTGATTCTACTCATCGGTAATGCTTCTCAGGTTTCTTGCTCGGGCATCATTGTGACTTTGCTCTTGGGGTTCTCTATCTATGGGTGTGCACTGTCTGTTGGTGTCTGTTGTCACTTTGTGAAAGCTAAACTTTTATGCATTACTGATAGCATAACCTTTATCTCTCTGGTTATTTGAATTATTTGAAACTTTTTATATAACCAATTAGATTATATCATTTTGACATCAATGAAAATACAATCCATTAATTGATTTAATGTCTTGCATTAAATTTCTACATTTCGGTGATCATCAACTTAACATCTTCAAAAATTCAATCAGTTATGGCTCATCAATATCTCCTTTTGGCATTGATGGAAACACACTACATTATCACACTATATTATTACTAATACAATATGAAATATATCAGTTGTAGTTCATCAAACTACCAATCCTATTTTTTTATAAATAATACAAATGTCTGGCTCTTGGTAAGCTCATTTAGCTTATATTTGTTTCTTACAGAGTGATCTCTACAATCTTCAATCCCTTCACTAGATAGATGTAGCAGCTTTTGTCTCTGCTTTGTGCTCTCCCTTTGAATTTTCTTCTCATTGATCATCTCTTTTTATTTTGACAACATTCTCTCCCTTAAGTCATCTCTCCCTTAGGATAATCATGTTGGATATTTCATATGTAATCTCTCTCCCTTAAAGGTACATCTCTTTACATCTCTCCCATTTGGATATAATCTCTCCCTTATAAGTTACATCTCTCCCCTTTAGGTTATTCTCTCCCTTTGACAACAATGCCAAAGTTATATCTCTTTATTTAATATATTCCTTGAATTTCCCTTACCACCAACAACATAGATCTGTATTTAGCCATAAATATCTGTGGTGTTCGGTGTAGATATGTACCTTTCTATGTACTGATGTATCTTTGTAGTCCATCTCTTTTCTTGCATCAACATGAATGATCTTCTGATTATGTGTAGGCCGATGCAATCCCTTATTTATCTTAGTGGCCAATAGACAAGGGTTGTAACCCTAGTCTCTTTCTTAGGTACTCAAATGTATCTTTTGACAATGGCTTTGTGAATATGTCAGCTAATTGTTCCTTGGATTGAACATATTCTGGTATCACTTCTTTTTCTTGCACTTGTTATCTTAAGTAATGATACTTGATAGAAATATGCTTAGTCTCAGCATGCATGACTGGATTCTTTGATATGTTAATTGCACTAGTATTATCACAATAGATAATAAATGGTTCAAGAATTTTCATATTCATACCTTTCAATAATTATTTGATTCATGCAATATTTGAGCAGTTTGCAGCAACAACCACATATTTTGCTTCTGCAGTAGATTGTGAGATGCATCCTTGCTTCTTATTGATCCATGTGACAAGTCTATCACCCATGAAAAATGCTCCTCAGTTGTGCTCTTCCTGTCATCTAAATTTCCAGCCCAATCAGCATCTGTATAGACTTGAATCTCAAATTTTCCCTTTTTGTTATACCACAGACCATAGTCCTCGATATTCTTTAGATATCTTAGAATTCTCTTGACAACAGTCATGTGTGACTCTTTGGGATTAGCAGAGAATCTTGCAACTATTCCAACTGCATGTGCAGTATCTAGTCTAGTATGAACAACATACATTAGTTTGCCAATCATTGATCTATACAAGGTCTGATTTACCTCATTTCACTTGTCTTCCTTTGTTAGCTTATATCTAGTTTCCATAGGTGTTCCAACTGGCTTGGAATCTTCCATTTTTAATATCTTCAAAACTTCATTGATGTATTTGGATTGAGTCATATATATGCTTGCATCTTGTTGAAGAATCTGTAGACCAAGAAAGAATTTGATCTCCCCTAACATAGGCATTTCAAACTCTTTGCTCATTTCATTATCAAATGATTTACATAACATATCATTTCCCCCAAATATGATATCATCAACAAATATTTCAGCAATCATAATGTTACCATCAGTATCTTTTTTTAAATATAGATTTCTATTTTCACTTGTTCTTACAAATCCAATGCTTATGAGATAGGAGTGAAGTCTTTCATACCAAGATCTAGGTGCTTGTTTTAATCCATACAAGGCTTTGTGTAGTCTACATACCATGTTTCTCTTGTCTGGATCAACAAACCTTTCTGGTTGTTCAATGTATACCTCTTCTTCTAGTATTCCATTTAGGAATGCAGATTTGACATCCATCTGGTATACCTTGAATCTTTTGAATGCAGCATAAGAAAGTAGTATTTTGAATCCTTCTAGTATAGAAATGGGTGCAAAGGTTTCTCCATAATCAATACCTTCTTCTTGTGCATACCCATTACATATTAACCTTGCTTTGTTTCTTGTGACTTCTCCATTCTCATTCAACTTGTTTCTGAATATCCATTTGGTACCGATGACATTCTTGTCATCTAGTCTCAGTACTAGTGTCCATGTCTTGTTCTTCTCAAATTTTTCTATTTCTTCATTCATAGCACTGACCCATTCTTCACTTTCAAGTGCAGTATTAACAAATTTAGGCTCAAAATCACAAATTAAACATCTAGCATTCAGTGACTTACTTCTTGTTCTCATTCCAGCCTCTTGTCTCCTATGGTCCGGTTCTGTGGGTGATGTCTTCTGACATACTTGGAAAGTGTCAGTTCATCTCTTTGTTCATCATTCTGATCTCCATCGTTCAGAACATTATCTTGAGTATTTTCCTAATTTTTAGTATTTGCAGCTTGATGCTCGAGTGCAATGTTTTGTTGCTCGGGAGGGATACACTATTGCTCGGGTAGAGTATTAGGTTATTCATTATAAAAAAACCTGTTGTAGTCTTTTGGTTCTTTTTTGCTTTCCTCATCATTTTTCTCTGCAAATTCATCTATTCTGAAATTTGCACTTTCAATTATTTTGGTTAGAGGACTTATTAAGACATTTATAAGCCTTGATTTTGATGGAATACCATAGAAAGATACATTCTTCACTTTTGGAGTCAAGCTTTCCATTTCTATCATCTTTCAAAATATAACATTGACTACCAAAAATTTTGAAGTAACTTACATTGGGTGTGTAACCATACCATAGCTCATAGGGTGTCTTTTTGGTGTTTTTCTTCAATTGTACTCTATTCAATGTGTAGACAATAGTACCAAAAACTTTCCTCCAGAATATTTGAGTGATGCTTTTCTCAATCATCAATGTTCTTGCACAATCAATAATGGGTCTGTTTCTTCTTTCAGCAATCCCATTTTGCTGTGGTGTTCTTGGTGCAGAAACCTATCTTTTAATTCCATGCTCATTGGAAAAGTTAGTGAATTCATCTAAAATAAATTCCCCTCCTCTATCTGATCTTAAGCATTTAAATTCCTTACCACTTTGTTTTTCTACCATAGCTTTATGCCATTGAAACATCTTGAATGCTTTTGATTTATCTTTTAGGAACATAACTGTCATCATTCTAGAATAATCATCTACAAAGACAATGAAATATCTATCTCCATAGTAACTCTTTGTCCTCATGGGTCCACATAGATTAGTATGGACTAATTCTATAATTGCATTAGATGTATGGGCTTTTCTCTTGAAACTAGACTTTGTCATTTTACCTTTTTGACAATTCTTACACATGATATGTTCGGGATTTGACATGCTCGGTAAGCCTCTTACTTTCCTCTTATTGCTTATTTTTATCATGTTCTCAAAATTCACATGGCATAGTCTCTTATGCCACAACCATATGTCTTCATTTCTAGTCATTAAACAAGTGGTGTTAATGTCATCAAGATAGAATAGGTTACCTTTTGTCTATTCACCAGTTCCAATCAACCTTCCTGATTCATTGAAAATCTTTGCCTTATTATTCTCAAATTCTACTCGGTGACTTGTGTTATTCAACTGTGAAACACTCAATAGATTATAATTAAGTCCTTTTACCCAGTATGCATTTTCACATTTGATTAGGTCATTCAACATTAAGGTTCCTTTACCTTCAACTAGACAAGGTGTGTTATTACCCATTCTTACTGACCCACCATTATAATAATCAAAAGTTTTAAACTTTTGCTTATCACCGGTCATGTGGTGAGTGTAGCCACTATCTATATTCCAGACATCATTCTTACTAACCTTAGATAGGAGTGCGATTTCTACATACCTTTCTTCTTCATCTGAATCATCCTTCATGGCTACAAATACCATCTCAATGTCTTCATCAGATTCGGTGTCAGTATCTCTAGCTATGTTCTCAGCTAGGTAACAAGATTTCTTCCCTTTTTCCTTGTAGTCTCGGGTATCTCTTCTGTCACATTATTGGTTGCTTTGGTAATCTCTGTTATCACCTCTATCAAACTTCTTTTCATATGATCTATCATTACTTATGCCATCTTTTCTTCTATGAGGACATCTTGCAGCAAAGTGTCCAACCTCTTTACAATTAAAACGTACAAGTGGTAATTTACCTTTGTATCTACCTTTGCCTCTCTACAATCATCTTGCCATTAGTGTTTCAATCTCATCAAGATCTTGATCATCACTATCACTTTCACTATCATTTCTCATAGTGTGTTTATGACTTGAATTACTTATTTTCAAAGAATATTTGAATGCAGAATCTATAAATGGTAAGACACTATTATCAAAGTTATTCATCTCAAATGAAATCAGTCTACCAATCAAACTATCTAGAGTAACAGTATTTTTTTCTACTGCTCTCATTTCTTGTATAGAAGATACTCTAATAGCATATAAAGGCAGTAAGGTTCTTAGAATTTTACTTACCACTGTCTCTTCTTCAAGTACACCTCCAACTCCTCAGATAACATTGACTACCTCTTTGATTCTACAACAATAATGAGTGATATTTTCTCCTTCTTTGATCCTTAGGTCATCAAACCTCCCTCTTAGGCTTTCTACCTTAGCTCTTAGTACATTAGCATCTCCTTCATGTACCAGATTCAATTTGTCCCACATTTGCTTTGTAGAGGTGCAGGTTTTGACATCTTCAAATTCAACATCAAAGAGAGAGGAAGCAAGCTCTATCATCATGCAAATGTGCTCATTCTTTTCTCTCAATTGATTAAGTGTGTGAGGTTCTACAGGAAACACATATTCAATATCGAAGTATTGAGTAACATCATTTCCAATACCTAATAGGTGGAGTCTTATTCTGCTTTTCCATGATGCAAAGTTGTCTTTGTTCAACTTGGGCACATCTCTTTTTCTCATCTTGTGATATTTTTCTTAGGTATTGAAACCTTCCTTCTAAGCACACAAGCTCTGATACCAATTGTTAGAATAAATATGAGGGGGGGGGGGGGGGTGAATCAGTGACCTCAAAATATTCCAATAAATCAACCCAAAAACTAAGTACCACAATATTAAGCCTCTAGTTATCTTCAGTCCTACAAGATGAATGCCTTGAAATAATCTTAACAAATAACTACTGCTCGAAGTTCACTGTTAAACCTTATTCTTACTGTTTACCGATTAGTAGTCTTTTATTTACCAAAATATAGTAAATTACTTAGTGTATACTGATCAATCCATATTTAGTTATGTGTAATGCAAAAAAATAAAGTAATGACTCATAAACACATTGACACATGGATTTTTAACGTGGTAACCCTATTAAGGGAAAACCCACTTGGGACCGGTAACCCAAAATTTTCACTCTTCTGAAGTGAGCTCGGTGAAGAGCCAACCTTGTTAAAGGTTACAAATACACTGTTCAGTGTGACCTTGTTAGAGGATTTAAATAGAATAGTTTGTCACTTGATATATAGCATCTCTATGCTATCTTCATGACCAAACCTTTTGATACTCCTTAGGATGTATCTCAATATATAAAGGATTGTTAAAACCTGATCGGTTAAGAGACTTTCTAATCCAATGGTTAAATTGAAACAGTAAATGATTTGTTCACATATACAACTAAACTTTGTAGATTTTCAGATCTATTGTAAGCTCATAATACCTTTATGATCAATGTATATTTTCAATATCTTTTCTCCACTTCTTTTTTCTCGATGATGCTGTGCTTCTTTGTTGTTCGGTGTCTGCAAAATTAGCTCTGTTCTTTAGCTTGATTGATTAGGTCTAATTGAAGTCTTTCTTCATAAGTTTCTATTCAGCATCCTCTTCTCTATTCACTCCCCTAATTCATAATGAATTATCTTGTCTCTTTATAGAAATGATTTAACCATTTATAAGTTCTTAACTTTATTGTTCTTGGCGTGATCCACAATTCTAGCCAATCTTGCTTTAATGCTTTACTCCAGTTTTATGTCTTAGATATCTTATTGACAAATGGAATAAAAAAACTTTAAAACTATATCTTATCTATGGCTTTTAACTTGTCGATGAAAAAAATATTAACAACCAGTTAACTCCATCTTTAGCTTTTGCCAGCTAAGTCTTTTGTCATTTAGACTGAACTTCAGTTCTTTGCGGTGTTTAACTCTTTATTAGCTCGGTCAACACTTCAGTTGTCCTCGGGTATCTTCGTTAGGGTTGTCTGTCCGTCGGGTTACACTATGAAGTTCTATCTATTAGTAATTCTTGTGATTCTTCTCATCGGTAATGATTCTCAGGTTTCTTGCTCAGACATCATTGTGACTTTCCTCTCGAGATTCTCTATCCGTCAGTGTGCACTATTCGTCGGCATCTTTTGTCACTTTGTGAATGCTGAACTTTTATTCATTGCTGATAGCATAACATTTATCTCTCTAGTTCTTTGAAGTCTTTGAAACTTTGTATATAACCAATCAGATTATATCAAGTTTACATCAATGACAATAGAATCCATTAACTAATTTAATGTCTTGCATTAACTTTCTACATTTTGGTGATCATCAACTTAACATCTTAAAACATTCAATCAGTTATGGTTCATAAGTGTTTGTGTGGCTATATTTGGGTTTTATTTTGTCAAGCCCCCAATTTTGGTGATTCCCACCTCCATGAATAGATGATATCAAAAATTATAATAATGTGTGTTCTCTTGAATCTTAAGTGTGTCAAATATTGCTATGAGATAAATTGCATAATTTTAAACTAGAGTCCTAGTCAAGTGTGTTAGATAAGAAAGCCCCTAAATGATATGATTGAAATTGAATCAAGAATAAAAAATCATGGAACTTGAAACAATAAAACTTTGATTTGAATATTTTTTTAAGAAAGATGAGAACAACATAAAATCATGCCAATCTCTTAGGGAGAGGTACAATCCAATCATTAGTTGGTGATTCCATATCATCCTCCAACATATCTTGAAGCTTTAATGGTGATAAATAATGTTTATTGAAGACTGAATGTTTTTTCCTAATTTGTCCTTAAATTTGCAGATCTTCACTCCATAAGGATATCTTCAATTTGCAGAGCTTGTATTTCTCAAATGGGAAAGTTTACCTTCTTATATATGAGATTATAACTTTAAATTCAAGAAAATTCAACTTTGGATTATTGTATTTTTTGCATCGGGGATTTTTTTAAAAGGGTAAGACTGCCATCATATTGATTAGTAATATGAGTTCAATGTTGTCATTTATGTCAACTTGTGTGCATTGATGTTAACCTAAAGGAGAGTTGTGCTGCCTAGTGTATGTGAAGATGAAATATGTAGGAAAGAGTATTTGAAGCGTGATATAGGTTTGGTAATAGATGTTTAAATATTTTTCTAATGTCTAGTGGTGACAATAATTCAGTATGTGGTATATTTGGAAGGTGATATTATGGAAAAATGGGATATGCAGGAAAGAGTATTTGAAGTCCTTATGAGAGAATTTTTTTCATTTATCTACATAAAAAGATGGTGGCTTATGGTTTTTAAGTTAATATGTACAGTTTGTGAATGTTGAACTTTTTAGTAAATAATTGAGAGGGGGGGGGGAGGGGTGAATCAGTGGCCTAAAAAATATTCTAATTAATCAACCCAAAAAACTTAGTACCACAATATTAAGCCTCTAGTTATCTTAAGTCCTATAAGATGAATGCCTTCAAATATACTTATCAAATACTACTACTCGGAATGCTTTGTTAAACCTTATTCTGTATGTTTACCGAATACTAGTCTGTTAATTTATTGAAAAATAGTAAATTAGTTAGAGTATACTGATCAATCCAAATTAGCTATGTGTAATTTGCAAAACACTAAAGTAATGACTCATAAACACGTTGACACATGGATTTTTAATGTGGAAACCCTATTAAGGGAAACATTGCTTGGGACCGGTAACCCAAAATTTTCACTCTTCTGAAGTGAGCTCGGTAAAGACCCAACCTTGTTAAAGGTTACAAACACACTGTTAGGTATGACCTTGTTAGAGGATTTAAAATATTAGTTTGTCACTTGATATTAGGCATTTCTATGCTATCTTCCTTGTCCAAACTCTTCTAGTTTATCAAATGGTATCTGGCATCTCATGCTATCTTCATGACCAAACTTTTTGATACTCCTTAGGATGTATCTCAATATAGAAAGAATCTTTAAATCCTGCTCAGTTAAGAGACTTTCTGGATCAATGGTTAAACTGAAATATTATGATCTATTCACATATACAACTTATACTCGCAGATTTTCAGATCTATTATAAGCACATAAAATCAATCTGATCAATATATCCTTTTAATACCTTTGCTCCACTTTTATTCTGCTTGGTGATGCTATGCTCTATTGCTCGGTGTCCACAAAAATCTTTAGCTCTTTCCTCTGCTTGATTGATCATGACTGTAGGAAGTTGTTCTTCATCAGTTTCTCTTTAGCATCTTGTTTTTCATTCAATCCCCTTAATTCGCAATGAATTAAGTTTTCTCTTTAAAGATATGATATCACCATTTGTTAGGTTCTTGATTTTCTTGATCTTGGCGTGATCCACAATCTTAGCCAATTTGATTTTAAAAAAAAATCCTATTTTATCTCGAAAAGATCTTCTGGCCAACTGGACAAAACAACTTTAAATCCTTTACTTATCTCTGGCTTTATCTTTTCGATGAAAATGATGATAACTACTAGTTAAGTCTATATTTAGCTCTGCTAGCTAGATATTTTGTTGTTTCTAAACTCTAGTTAATTTCAATGTTCTAAATCTTTGATAGCTTTGGTCAACACTCCAGTTCTCCTCAGGCTTCTCCATCGGGAATGTCTATCCATCAAGGTTGTTTGTCCTTCCATATTTTCTGTCTGTCATTTTACACTATGATTCTGGCCGTTAGGTATGCTTGTAATTCTGCTTGTCAGTGTTCTTTCTTGAGCATCACTATGACTTGACTTTCGGTGATCTTTGTCCATTGGGTTCCACTAGCCATCGGTGTTTGAATTTAGATAGTGAATGCTTGTCTTTTTTGCATTACCGAAAGCATAATCTTTATCTCTCTAATTCTCTAAAGTCTTTGACACTTTGATTATAACCGATTAGATTATATCAAGTTGACACCAATGACAATACAATCCATTAACTGATTTAATGTCTTGCATTATCTTTCTGCATTTCGATGATCAACTTAACATCTTCAAACATTCAATCAGTTACATGTCATCAATCTCTCCCTTTGACATTGATGGTAACATACTACATTATCATACTATACTATTACTAATACAATATGAAATATAACAGTTTCATCAATCTTTCCTATTGTAACTATTACAAATGTTTGGCTCCCGGTAAGCTCAAAATAGCTTTAATTTGTTTCTTGCAGAGTGGTGTGTCTGTTAATTAGTGCACCTATTATCTGCAACATGACACTTCAATAGATCTGCAACACGACACATTAATTAGATCTGTTAATTAGTGCACCTATTATCTGCAACACGACACATTAATTAGTGCACCTATTATGTGCAACTCTAGGTTGCAGGCCCTTCTAAAACTTGCTGAACTATTTGTTTTTTGTAAAGGTTTCGGGTCCTAGTAAAACCTATTTTTACTTAATCAGAATATGACACTTCAATAGATCATTATATTAGTGAAAAAGCATAAAAAGCAAGGGTTTCAAACTAAACACTAAAACCAATCTATTACTTCCTATCTAGGAGGAGTTTGAAGAATGCCATAATCATGCCCTCAGATTATGCACAAATTAGTGACATATACAACCTAAGAATGGAAGATTTGAATGAAGAACTAATCTAAATGATTAAGAAACATGCATATTAGCTCTAAATATGAAGATAATAACAATGCATAATATCAAATCTAAGATGCAATATGGATTTATAAGTAATCTAAACAGCATAACAATGCTTTTTAATTCTAAAAGTAAGGGCCATTTGAGCTCAAAAACTCATTCTATTTATAGAAGAAATGAGGAGAGAGAGAGAGGGGACAAGGTTCATTAATGGAGGTGTAAAAACTATTAATGAGATGTAAGAGGCATTAATTCCAAAGGCATTGATGAGGCATGGGCTTGAAAAATCTCCACTAATGATGCATTAATGAGAGCAATTAAGAGGCATGGTGAGGGGTGTATGTCCAAGCTTGAGAAAGTGGACTTAGGGGGAACCAAGCTTGAGAAAGTTGACTTTCTCAAGTGGGTTGAATTCCTAATCATAAAATTAGGAATGTGACAACATTAGAAAGTGGGTTAGGATAGGATTAAGATTAGGATTAGGCTTAACATGGGGGAATAGGTTGGGATGGGTTTGAACCCAGGGTTAAGGTGGTTGAGATAGGTTAGGTTAGGTTTAAGGGGAATATTAATGAAATGAATTATAATTAATATATTCATTCAAAAATAGGGAAATTAATTATTTAAGCCTTTGATTGCTTTGGATAATTAATTAGGACTATAGCCAATTAATTAGATTAATTTAGGCTTGAAGATAGGATTTTTGCAAGTGATTAGATATAATAGGGATTTATTTAATTCCTTTTAAATTAATTACCTTAGCCATGTTTGATTTGAATTGATTTGTATTGAATTGATTGGCTAAGGTGATTAATAAAATTTAGTGATTAAATCACTTAGGAGATTAAATTTGATTTGGATGAATTATGCCAGCCGATTGAAGAGTTGTCTAGACATAATTGGGGGTATGATCACACTTAGGGAGAATAGGGTCTATAGTAAGAGCAGACCAAATCAGGGTGGTTACATTTTCCTCTCTTTGAATAGATGTGCGAACAACACATTTGATTCAAAGAAATTTTTTGATGTTTGACTTCAGAAATATTGAGAATTTCGCTCATGATCAAACAAAATGTCTGATGAGATCACTCTCACACTTGATTGAACTAAACTGATAGAATTGAATTTGAACTTGGTTGTCATACAAAGGTCAATAAAATATTTTAAAGATACCAATCCTGAACTTGGTTGTCGTCTCAAGATTGATAATATTGATTCTGGACTTGGTTGTCGTCCAAAAGTCAGTATGAAGCTACCAGGAGCTTAGTAAGAATCTTTTAAAATGAGGGAACAAAAGATATCTAGCTTATGAGAACCAAAGATTTCTATCCAACAGTTCTGACTTAGTCAAGGAAACTGTCATGCCCCTAGTTGTTTGATAACAGTGTCATTTTTGATGCTATTTTGAGCAAGAATTTGATTCAATATAGTGTGATCATGCCCCCTTGGGAATGAAATTGAAGGAAAGAAATAAAATCCCTCTATGGAAATGATGTATTACTTGGAGGGATCGGTTAGGTAAAAAAAGAATGGATTAGAAGAAGTGAAGAAATGAAGGTGTGTTTAAGAGGAAACACACGGGTACCAAGTTAATTACATGAAAATGTGAGTGGTGAGACTGATAAAATGATGTCAGACCAAGAGTTTTGATGAAATGTACAATTTCAATGTTATAGAACTTGGAAAACTGAATTTCAGAACAGACTGAGCGATTTTGCATTTTTAGGCGCAGTAAAAAAAGGTGTACTGTACTATGTAAAATGGCATAGGCACATTCAATTTGGTTCCTGATTGATCAAAAGAGAACATAAATGGAGTTTTAGCTACCTGGGAGGAGTTTTAGAACTCCTAAATAACTCAAAAAGTCCAATATATATCTCAAAAATCACCTTTTTACTATTCATTTTCACTTTCATTCTTGGAAATTTAGAGAGCTCTGCAGAGAAGATGGTGGTCCCTGTGCACAGGCATCATTTCAAGCTCAGTCATCGATATTAGCATCCAGTTGACTACCCACCTCCGGTAAGTACCTGAAAACCTACCTTTTAAAATTTCCAGTTTTTAATTTTATGTATTTTTATGAAAGATATGGTCATTTTAGTCCTGCATCGCATCTTGTGTTTTGTGTCACACCTGGTCAATCCTGTGTCATTTCTAGTCTTTGACCAAATTCCCGGGTCACATCTGGTAAATTCAGGATCGCACCCTGCTAGGTCATTTTTGTCAAATTTGGTTGAATTTTTCCATTTTTTGCACCCTATCAGAACAATGTCGCATGTGGCATCCTGTATCGCGTCCTATGGAAATAGGGTCGCATCCCAAATGCCCCATCACATCCAAAAAATTGGGGATCACATCCAGTAAAGAGGATCACACCTTGTAAAAACATGGTCATTTCTAGTTTTTAACATAATTACCTTCTCATTTTGACTGGTTTTCTCTTGCTGACCATGAAAACACATTTATGTAACAACTATCTCTTTATTTGTTTGTTTTTGAATAGTTCCCCTTTGATTTGGTTTCATTTCGAAGGCCATATCCTAGCTGAGTGCTTGCTTTGTTACATTTGTTGACCACAGACGAGCGAGAGTTAGTGGCTCGTGTCGGTCTAGCTGCATTGGGGGATTTACCTGACATTAGGGTAAATCGGGGGTTGTTGACTGCTCTTGCTAAGAGATGGCATCTAGAGCACAACACATTCTATCTCCCTACTAGAGAGATGACCGTTACACTAGAGGACATGTGGCAGATCCTGAGAGTACCTGTGATAGGCTGAGAGGTCCAGTTTGAGTCTAGATCGACGACATCCATTGCTACTGCCCAACAATTCTTTTAGGATGATAGCATTGCATGACAATATTTGACATGGGATTACATGTGTGATCATGGGATTACATGTGTGATCACTATGATATTCTTCCTATATACTTGGCCAATTTGATCAGAGGCATCCTTATGCCCGACTGAGAACAACACAGATTCATGGTCAGCTAGGTCGCCATGTTGGAGCAGATGGTCGTGGCCAGATAGAGATTTGCATGGGGTAACTGCATATTGGCACACATGTATAGAGAGCTCTATGAGATAGTGTACCATCACACCCAGAGCATGACAGTGGGTATATTAGTTCTTCAGATCTGGGCCTAGGAGCACATCCCAGTTACACAATCGATAGTTGACAAACAATGGGCACCAGAGCAGCCCTATGTATTTATGTATGCCAGTTGGATTCAGTAGCCCCATCTAGGCAAGGTGGAGTACTAGCGTCATTTATTGGATGATGTTACTGGAGTGGTATGACAATGATACCTTGATTGCGAGGAGTGGGCATTAGAAAGGTGGAATATGTCATATTTATTCCAGAGCAGGTACCTCATTGGCAGGATCAGATATGTTATTGAGAGGTTCTTAGTGACACGAGTGCTGAGGCAGTATGGTCAATTACAGGGCCAATGTCAGGACTTGACAGTATAGCACAAATTCACAATGAGGCACCATTATGGGGATGAAAGTTGGTATATGAGACTGCATAGAGGGCTATTACAGAGATGGTATCCATGCCATGGGATCTTCAGCCAGATGTAGCTAATGCAAGCTATTATGTAGGATACCTGGCAGAGATTAGATAGTACCTGGTGCCTCAGTTCACAGACCTAGAAGAGGTGGTCCCTCAGATAGAGGACCCATTAGATTATGATCCTATAGAGGATCATCTAGTCAGAGGTTGAGGAGGATCCCAGTGAGATAGGGGTGCTGATGGTAGAGACAATGGTAGACATGGAGGGAGGGATGGAGGTAGAGATGGAGGTAGAGATGGTAGACGGTCTCCTCTAGATGATGGTGATGATGGCGGAGATGACAGGGGTGGAGGATCTATAGGTGGGATTGGAGAGGTGGCAAGTGGTAGTGGAGAGGGTCGGCATACCCAGTTTAGATTTGTTTCTCCTAGGATGGATCCAGGGCCTTTACATACAGGGGAGAAATAGAGACAGTAGAGGCAACAACAGCCACAGGACAAATCATAGGATAGGCCCTCAAGATAGAATTCTAGCAGAAGTTTGGGCAGGGGCAGAGATCCCTTATCTCAGTGTGAGCAGGAACGAGAGCAACTTAGGGAAAAGTTTACGACATTAGAGGCCAGGCTCATGACAACAGATGCTTTATTGGCAGATAGAGATGCGCAACTTGAGCGACTTAGAGCAGAGCAAGACACACAACTAGAGAGACTTAGAGTCAAGAGAGATACACAGGCTTGTACTACTCTTCACCAGGGCTAGAGAGCCACCTATTAATATGCTCTTTATCATGCGGTAGTGCCAGAGAGGCAGAGATTTGTGTCCTTTTCATAGTTGGCCCAACAGTCAGAGGGGGCCATGACACCACCAATAGTTCCATTTGTACCACCTCCTCCTCCTCCAGACTAGGGAGAGGGGGGATTCAGATATGAGATATCTTTTTGTACCATTTTTGTGAGATCACATTGTATATCTGGATCCTTGTGGGACCATTCTTTTGTACCATTGACACTTATATATGTATATCTGATTCATCTGGATACTTTGATACTCTTTATGTAGTTTTGTGCCATATTGTTGATCTGTACCATGATTTGATACATATATTTAATGCAGTTGTTTCTGATTCTGACATGTTTCATGAGTTTTCTTTGCTTCGATAGATGTTGTTGCACATGTGATTTTATCTTGGTTTTATGACAAGTTCAATTTTTAGAGGACATCATTTATGCGTTTGGATTTATCATTGATATAAATGTGTTTCAAATGATGCTTTGTGAATATGAAAATGTATGTTTTTGAGTTTTACTTATGCAAGAAAAATGTATGGATGCACTTAGGATGTAGAAATAATGCAATGCATAAATGCTTTGCTTTTGTATTTTTCTTCTATCTCATTTTATGAATGCAAAATGTATGCTACAGATGTGCAATGATATAAATATCAGTAATATTGATTGGATGTGATTAACTTTGATTTAGAAGAAAATTGAAATCATTTTGAGCTCAAATTCCTTATGCTTTTGTTTCTTTCAGAAAAATGAACCATGCAATCCCTAAATGAAGCTATATGTAGACTCTTAGGACCTGTCATTGATTTGCAGATATTGTAACATTTTTATCATCATTGGGATCTGCTTGGAACAAATACCACCTGATAGTATAACCAACACTAATACCCACTGATATTATGAAATTATGAACACTATGTTTATTGGATGTAATGTCAGAAATAGACTTAGGCATCAAGGCATAGAAGCCAGGATAACAAATTAGTCACCTTCCTTTTACTATATCAGAATCTGTGTAAGGTAAGATATTGGACCCGCAATGACCTTGAAAATTCATATCCTTGGGTTTATTATGCTTTGTATACCTTATTGGGAATCTGAGTTAGAAAAAAAACAAGGAAATAGTTTCAACCTCACCGTAGTTTACACATAACAAAGATTGAGATATATGCGGCTATCTACTCATGGTGGCAGCTCTTACCATGAACATCCAAGTTAGGTAAAATTTATAGGATCGTTTGGAACAATCACCATATGCAGAAAACCAAGAAAATGTTATGCCCCATATCCTTGCAACTCTTTGTCTTTGTGTAGAAGTCATGGAGTAACTCGGAAGACATAACAACCATCAATTGAGAATCAATCAAAGAAAACTTATAACTGCTTATATGCCCCTAGTTAAAACATCATCAGAGTATAAAAGAGTCATAATCAAACCAAGATCAAACTATGTTTAAGTAGTATTGAGAAATAATATTGATTCATTTGTCAAGTGCAGTAGAGATTCATCAATCAAAAATGTGGAATTCAAACAATATAGTTCCCATGTCTGTGTATAACCTTGTCTTTGTTTGCAATCCAATGTAGTGCTTAGGAACACCGTTTGGGTTAGTGCAATGTTTGTTCCAACCTTGTTTCGTGAAATTGATATTTGATGTAAAAATTGAGAAACATTGGGTCGCAAGACAAACCATCCTAGGATGACCTAGCAGATGCAACCTAACATGCTAGCAAAGATGCCCCCAGTGCAGAATGATTCAATCCCTAAGATAGAAATGCAAACAAATCCCAAGCAAGGATAAGATTTTGTAAGGAAAAAAAGTCAATTCTTAGCACATGTGTAATCATGAAGGCTTAGTATTGGAAATGCATTGATAGATAGAGCACAAAATACAAGTGACACCTGATTGCCAGGTTTTCACCACTTGGAAAAACTTTTCATTCCTTTTGCTACCAAGATGCCCGTTTTACCAGGTTTTCATCAAGGCACTTTTCTCTTTTTAAATTTTTTTGCTATTTTTTATTTTTTGAATTTTTTTGTAGTATCAAGGCACTTGTTTGCTAGGTTTTCACCAAGGATACCTTTATTCAGGAATTTTTCACTATTTTTGGATTTCTTCAGGATCAATTTTTTGATTTTTTTTTGGTATTTTCTAAATTTTTCACTGCATAGGCTTTGTTAGCCAGTCATCAAGTGTAGAACCACTTCAAATGTAGAGTATTGATAGGATCTAGAAGGAAATCTCCCTCAAGTGTAGCTAGTTGATAGGCTCCAGTCCCAAAAGTTGTAGTTATGACATAAGGTCCCAGCCATTTAGGTTCAAACTTTCCTTTATGTTCTCTGTTAGGCTAGTTTTTAGGATTCTCCTTTAGGACGAGATCCCCTAATTGAAATTGTCATGGTTTGACCTTTTTATTGTTCCCATTTAACATTCATTCTTGGTACACCTTCAGATGATCAAATGCCTATTGTCTACGCTCATCAAGTAAGTCTAAAGAATTTACCCTATTAATGCGGTATTGTTCATCAATAACAAGACCTTGTAAAGATACCCTCAAAGATGGGATTTCAACCTCAATATGTAGTACTGCTTCAGTGCCATAGAATAGGGCAAATGATGTGGCTCTAGTTGGTGTTTTGATGCTCATTCTATAGGCCCATAGTGTCAGATTTAATTATAAATTCTAGTCTCTTCCAGACTTACTCACAGTTCTGTGTAGGATTTTGAGAATATTCTTGTTAGATGCCTCAACCTATCCATTATCTTGAGGATAATAGATTGAGGAACAATGTTGAGTAATGTGAAAATGTGTGCAAAGGTCTTCAATGGCTTGATTTTTAAATTGGCCCCCACTGTTTGTTACAATTGAAGAGGGTATCCCTTATCTACAGATAATGTAGTTCAAGATGAACATAGCAACTTGTTTTCTAGTGGCTTTGATTAGCGGCATGAATTCAACCCACTTTGTGAAATACTCAGTGGCCATAATGATGCAATTGTGTCCACTTGAAGAATTAGGATATATTTGTCCAACCAAGTCAAAGGCCCATTGCTGAAATGGCCAATGTGTTATAAATGGTATGAGTTCTCTGGCAGGAGCATGGATGAGATTTCCATGTGTTTGGAATTTATGAGATGTCTTTGAAAAGTGAATAGTATCCTTTTCCATTGTAGTCCAGTAATATCCTACTCTGAGTAGTTTCTTTGCTAGTGAAAATCTATTTGAATGTGATCCACATACACCTTCGTGGACTTATTTTAATGCGTGATCTAACTCTTCGTGTTCTAAACATCTAAGAAGTGTACCATCAAGACCTCATCTATATAAGTTATTAGTGATGAGGACATAACCCGATGCTGTCCTAATCAAGGATCACTTTTCATTTCTAGAGAGATCATTGGGAATAGTTTGGTCAATTAGGTAAGCAATGATTTTAGCATACTGAGATTGGTCTTGGGCATTTAGAGCATAAATTACTTGGTATTTAGGGGTATCAAAGGATGGATAGGATAATTCTTCCACCAAGAAGTCATAGCAGAATTGATGTTCCTCCAGTTGTAACATGGATGCCAGTGTAGCCATAGCATCTGCAGCTTTATTCTCTATTCTAGGTATCTGCTGGAACGTGATGAAGACAAAGTACTTCTTTAGGTCATCTACCAATTTCTTGTAGGGAATCAATTTCTCATATTTCATCTGATAATCTCCATTGACTTGATTGATAATGAGCTGGGAGTCACCATACACATGTAACTCTACAATTTTCCACTCCATAGCAAGTTTAAGACCGTTTACCAATGCTCCATATTCAAAAATGTTATTTGTGCATGGAAAAATTAATTTGTAGGACTTCGGTATCTTGTAGCCTTGAGTGTTAGAGTAATTTAGCAATTGCTCTTTAGTGCTTAAGTTTCACTTAGGTAGTTTCTTTAGTCTTAGGAAAGTTTCTATTTCCTAGCAGTTGCCCTTTTTAGGGTTTCGACATCCTTTATAAGGATTGTCATCTTTGTATTTCATAAGGAGTTTATTCAGTATTGTTGATAATATAGAAATCATTCTTTTCAACATGATGTCTCCTCTGGCTTTTTGGCCNCCTTAGATCCTTCTCTCTTCTGTCTTCTTCTTCTGTGTAATAGTCTTTGCATGCAGGTGATCTTGGTTGCATTGCGTTTTAGCAATCTCAACATGGTATCAGAGCCACTCTGCAGCTGGCTGTTCGTAGTTTATTGAAGCTTCGAGGGTTTGAGGGTTTCAGAGTTCTTTTCTGGCATTTGTCTCTGGTTCTGGGGGGGTCTCTATTTTTTGGAGCTGTTTGAGCCGAAAAGGACTCCACCATTGCGTCCAGAAGGCCCGGGAGAGTCGAAATCATATACAATTTTGACCCTTTTGGCTACCGGAGCTCTGGAAAAAATTTCTCGCCCTACCAAGGGCCGTACGGATGAGAAAAATCAAAAAAATTAATAAAAACCTTTGTTTTTTAAGGTTTTTAGGTGTTTGGAAAAACGCGCACAGTGCTATTTTATTTGGGGCACCACCGCGCCACCGCCGCGCCACCGCAGCCGGTCGGTGGCCGGCCGCCCACCCCTGTTTCCTGCGGCCCCTGTCGCCAGCGGCCCCCGCCGCCGCTCTGTGGTGACCCGCCGCCGGACTCCGCCACTCGGCCTCCCCGGCCGCCTCTGCACTCGGCCCGTCTTCTACATAGCTCCGGCCGCAGACTGCACCGCCCGACCCTCCGCCGGTCCCCTCCCCGCTCTGCTCCGCCCCGGGTGGCGGGATGTTTTGCAGCCCCCGGGGGCTTATTGCTTTGCGTGAGTGGTCATATGGCGACTGCAGGCTTCTGAATTTAGCCCCCTGCGCGCCATGTGCCCAGGGGCCGGAGATTTTTTAGCCCCAGGGGCTTACTGGGGCTCATTTGTAAGCCTTTTAGGGCTTTTTGGGCCTTTCTCACCTTTTTCGCTCTATAGGGAG
>MU226911.1:1830521-1853675 GCA_018584345.1 Thuja plicata
TTATTTTTATTTTTTCTCTTTTAAATTAAATAAGGCTCAAACCTTAAGAAATATTAAATTGATTATGATTTGATCAAGGAAATTGATATAATTGATATTGTTGATATTTGAAAATATTGATTCAGGGTTTTGATAAATTGAGAAATGGGGCCCAAAGTCTAGGCGGCCATTTTAGGGTGCATACAAGGCCAGATGAGCTTCCACCTTAACGTGGTTGGCCTTGTTAAGTAGAGAATATTAAAGTATTCTCGAAACCAAGTGAAGCTCAAACTAACATACCTTCATTATTTAATCAATGCTAAGAGACACATGGAAGATGTGTGATTACTGAGGGGGTTTTCATTGATTGATTGCATAGGAAGGGAAGCATGCATGGCACCATCAAGTTACCACACATAAACAAATACTTTGTATGAGAATAAACTCACAATCAGTTCTTTGAAAGGCTGTTTTGCCTAGCCATTGCATGTTTCCCTGCATCTAAGTAAAGTGTCCAATCATGAGTGAAATGAATGATTGAATGAAGATGAGCATCTGGTGTGTGTCTTGACACTAAAATAGATTGGTGCATTGTAGAAGATATCACTTTCTTTGAGACATGGAACTAGGGCGTCATGTCTTCCACCATCAAACTCGACATTGAGCTTCCCTTGAGCTTTCATATTTGAGGATTTTATCATTACTACCCTTATGAGATCAAAAAATCAAGCTTGTGTGTACCATAGGAGATACATGTTATTAATTAGTTCATCACATTGCTACACCATATATTTGTGGCCCTTACCGCAATCAAAGTCTCCCTCATAGTATTTGTTCATCGATAGATGTCGCCAATAAAACATTCAACTACATGGGCATTTTGTCAAACATTTCACACGGTCCATCTCTATTTCCTTGATTGTAGAAAGTAGAAGGAGGTTGTAGACAGTATTCTAATCCACACAATAATGGATTCTAGGATCCAAACTAAGGTCTAATCCACACAATAATGGATTCTAGGATGCAAACTAGATCCTTTACCCACACCCGGGTACACTCAATTGATGAGCCCTATAAGGTACTATCCCTTATAACTCCAAACAACCTTTTGCAAAGAGTGGAGAAAAACTTCCAAGACCCTATCCAATCAAGATCCACAACCCATTTGAATCCCCTAAACCCACAACATAGATTTCTCTCTTTAGGCCTATAACCCTTGTAGCCCTTCTAAACCTGATTTAGGCCTTTAAATTCTTAAAACCCTTAAGGACCTAGGAAAAAATTACATGTTTGGAAACCTCTTTGGAGTCCCCTAAAGACCCCAAAAGAATTCAGGCTGATCCTGATCCAGCACCCCCAAATCCTCACTAAGTCCATAGGCCTAATTGATCATGTTAGGCTAGGTTCCTAATGAATAATGATTAGGATGGGTTCCCAAGACTCCCAAACCTCTTGGATATCCTTTCTACACCTTATTCCACTGAAATCAACTCTTCATTGGGTTCTGTGGGTCTTCTCCAATGCCTGTCCCCACTTTGCTATCACTTTCCTAGTCAAGCACATAGAGATGCTTGACCTAGTGCCAGCTTGCAAAATTGCCAAACCTCCTCTCCAGACCTATAGTCTCTGGAATCATTGAAAACACACTCCTAACTTGCATTCCCATTAGTTTCATGAGGATCCACTGGTGGAATTGCAAGTTAGCCTCCCATTTCTCCAAGTCCCTAGAAATCAGGACTGTTCAGAGTAACTCGAACCAAAATGAAGATAACTTTTTATTGACAACTGAAAATGACTTCAAACCAAAATCATTCACTCCTCAATACATATTACTTAACAAAACAATGACTATCCAATCATTCCCAGACTGTAAAAAATCGTACAACCCACTGGTATTGCTCAGAATTCCAAAAATTCAAGGTTTTTTCATTTGAAAACTGCAATCCCTCGATTACATTCAGATCTAACCTCTTGTTTGATCTTTGTCTATGGATTTTGAATCCATTCCAATGGTTAGAACCACTTGATTAGGTGTTCTCAATTGATTTTCTTATTTTGAACAACTTTTTGAAAAGTTGTCAAGCAACTTTTGCAAGTTTTGATCCTAGGCTCTAACTAGACCCAACCAAGGTCTAAATGGATCTAACCCATCCATTCTAGGCCTAAACTACTAAAACCAATCTATTTCTTCTTATCTAGGAGGAGTTTGAAGAATTCCATAATCATGCCCTCAGATTATGCACAAATCAGTGACATATACAACCTAAGAATGGAAGATTTGAATGAAAAACTAATCTAAATGATTAAGAAACATGCATATTATCTCTAAATATGAAGATAATAACAATGCATAATATCAAATCTAAGATGTAATATGGATTTATAAGTAATCTAAACAACATAACAATGCTTTTCAATTCTAAAAGTAAGGGCCATTTGAGCTCAAAAAATCATTCTATTTATAGAATAAATGAGGAGAGAGAGAGGGGACAAGGTTCATTAATGGAGGTGTAAAAACCATTAATGAGGTGTAAAAGGCATTAATGCCAAAGGTATTGATGAGGCATGGGCTTGAATAATCTCTATTAATGATGCATTAATGAGAGCAATTAAGAGGCATGGTGAGGGGTGTAAGTCCAAGCTTGAGAAAGTGGAATTAGGGGGAACCAAGCTTAAGAAAGTTGACTTTCTCAAGTGGGTTGAATTCCTAATCATAAAATTAGGAATGTGACAACATTAGGAAGTGGGTTAGGATAGGATTAAGATTAGGATTAGGCTTAGCATGGGGGGAATAGGTTGGGATGGGTTTGAACCCAGGGTTAAGGTGGTTGAGATAGGTTAGGTTAGGGTTAAGGGGAATATTAATGAAATGAATTATAATTAATATATTCATTCAAAAATAGGGAAATTAATTATTTAAGCCTTTGATTGCTTTGGATAATTAATTAGGACTATAGCCAATTAACTAGATTAATTTAACCTAGAAGATAGGATTTTTGCAAGTGATCATATATAATAGGGATGTATTTAATTCCTTTTAAATTAATTACCTTAGCCATGTTTGATTTGTATTGAATTGATTGGCTAAGGTGATTAATAAAATTTAGTGATTAAATCACTTAGGAGATTAAATCTAATTTGGATGAATTATGCCAGATGATTGAAGAGTTGTCTGGACATAATTGAGGGTATGATCAAACTTAGGGAAAATAGGGTCTATATTCAGAGTAGACCAAATAATGGTGGTTACAAGTGTTCGTCTTTAATCTTCAATCCTTTTATTGGATAGATGTAGCATCTTCTTTCTCTGTTTTGATATGTGCTTTGCCTTGACTGATCCTCTTCTTGATAATCTCTTTTTCCTTTGACATAAATCTCTCTCTTTGTATGAACTCTCTCCCTTTGTTACTTCTCTCACTTAGATGAACATTTCATATGTAATCAATCTCTCTCCCTTTGAATATTGACTAACTCTTCCTTTTGACTCTCAGGAACTTCTTTTCAGGGATAATGATATAATCTTTTCTGATCAATGAGATAATCTCTCCTTGAATCTTTCTCCCTTATGATAATGAGATAATATCTCCCTTTAAAAACAATTACAAAGAAAATTTCTTCTATATCACCTTCTATCCCTTTATATAATATATTCCTTGAATTTCCCTATCCATCAGCATTACAATGTCTCTGGTATTCGGTGTACATTTGTACCTTTCTAAGTAGAGATGTATTTGTTACTTTCCATCTTTATACATGCTTCAGCATGAATGATCTTCTTGTTTGGTATAGGCTGATGCAACCTTCTAGTCAGCTTACTAACTGATAGAGAAGGGTTGTACCCCTAGTCTCTATCTGATGTACTCAAATGTATCTTTCGGTAATGGCTTGGTGAATATATCAACTAATTGTTCCTTTGATTGAACATATTCTGGTATCACCTCCTTTGGTTGCACTTGTTCTCTCAGATAGTGATACTTGATAGAAATATGCTTAGTCTTATCATGCATGACTGGATTTTTAGAAATGTTAATTGCACTTGTATTATCACAGTAGATAATTACTGGTTTTAGAATCTTCATATTCATACCTTCTAGCAATTGTTTGATCCATGCAATATTGGAGCAATTTGCAGTACCAACCACATACTCTTCTTCTGCAGTAGACTGAGAGATGCATCCTTGCTTCTTGCTGATCCATGTGACAAGTCTGTCACCCATGAAGAATGCTCCTCCTGTTGTGCTCTTTCGGTCATAAATGTTTCCAGCCCAATCAACATCTGTATAGACTTGTAGCTCAAATTTTACTTCTCTTTTATACCATAATCCATAGTCCTTGGTGTTCTTCAGATATCTCAGAATTCTCTTGACAATAGTACCTCATATGTGATTCTTTGGGATTAGCAGAGAACCTTGCAACTATTCCAACTGCATGTGCTATATCTGGTCTGGTATGAACAACATACATTAGTTTGCCAATCATTGATCTATACAAGGTTTGATTTACCTCATTTTATTTTTCCTCTTTTGTTAGCTTACATCCGGTAGCCATAGGTGTTCCAACTGGTTTGGAATCTTCCATCTTGAATATCTTCAACACTTCCTTGATGTATTTGAAATGGGTGATATATATGCCTGCATCTTGTTGAATAATCTATAGACCAAGAAAGAATTTGATCTCCCCAAACATAGACATTTCAAATTCCTTTCCCATTTCATTAGAAAAGGATTTGCATAACATTTCATTTCCCCCAAAAATGATATCATCAACAAAAATTTCAGCAATCAGAATATTACCATCGGTATCTTATTTTAAGTACAAATTGCTATTTTCACTTGTTCTAACAAATTTTATGCTAATGAGATAGGAGTGAAATCTTTAATACCAGGCTCTAGGTGCTTGTTTCAATCCATACAAGGCTTTATGTAGTCTAGATACCATGTTTCTCTTGTCCAGATCAACAAACCCTTCTGGTTGTTCAATGTATACCTCTTCTTCCAATATTCCATTTAGGAATGCAGATTTGACATCCATCTGGTATACCTTGAATCCTTTGTATGCAGCATAAGAAAGTAAAATTCTAACTCCTTCTAGTCTAGCAACGGGTGCAAAGGTTTCACCATAATCAATACCTTCTTCTTGTGCATATCCCTTGCATACTAATCTTGCTTTGTTTCTAGTGACTTCTCCATTCTCATTCAGCTTGTTTCTAAATATCCATTTGGTACCGATGACATTATTGTCATTTGGTCTTGATAATAGTGTCCATGTACTGTTCTTCTCAATCTCTTCTATTTCTTCATTCAGAGCACTGACCCATTCTTCATTCTCAAGTTCAGTATTAACAGATTATTGGTAAATAGATTGTTCTTTTGAATGTAACTCTAAAATAACCAAAAATTGTTTAAGAACAATCAAATACAACAGTTGGGAAATAGTTACTTGAAAACCTATTTTCCCTCTGAATTGGAAGGTATAGCTCCCTTGTATGAAAAATATTCAATGAATTTTAATCTTTCCAAATCTAATAGGGGTATGCTCTTAACCTGAGAGCAGGAGAGGTAAACCAAGCTAAATCTAGACAGAAAATAGCTTGGGCAAAGTAAATACAATTCTAAATCTAGCCAATTCTGAGACTTTATCAATCAAATTAATTTCCCAAAATTGGTAATGCATGGACAATTACTAAAAAATGCAGATACAAGACTGAAAGTTAACAATGCAATGATATGAGTCAATCTATATCATAAGAACATTCCCAAAACTTAGAGTAGCAACTGATTTCCCCCTTAATTGGCCGTATCAAATCATAATACAGAATTCTGGTTCAAATACAGATTACAAATCTAACTCAAAAGAGAAGTTCAAATTCAACAGAAAGATAAATGAAATGCAATGGAACAGTTAAAGAAATGGCATTCAGACATACACAATTGACTCAGCAATAATGATATTCTTCACACCAAAATTTAGCCGACCTTTGTATTGATTTTGGGAAAAATACATATAGAGTTCCAGATTGGACCATTACAAAAGGGGTAACCAAAATGGTTCAACTTCCCCAACTAGAAATGATAACCAAAGGTTTATCCGTTATAAAATTTAATAAAAATAGTACAAGGGGAGAATATGTTTATGATTTAGTTTCCTTCCCCTTATCTAATTTGGCCCTATAGGCAATCACAATAGTGATGACTTGGATGAGCTCTTCATGTCTGTTGACATGGACATTGGTGTAATGGATGAGCCATCTGGAATGTTCTTTGGCTAGAGTCTTGATTACTTCAGTCCGGTCTTTCAGTTCCTCCATAGCCCTAAAGATGCATCCACTCAATTGCTGGAGTTCTGGCACCTTGTCTAAATGGGTCGAAGACTGCTCTGTTGACTTGTGCAGATAGTCTGTGAATGACTTCTGCATGTTGGCCACTCCAACTATCACTTTTCCTTCACTGCTGGTTTGCGATTCCACATGAAGTCCTAGGAGGAGTTTATATTTTTTACCCTGCTCCTCTTGCACTTTAACATTTGTTTGTTGTAGTCCAGTCTCAGCCTGAATAATCATCTCGATCTTGAACTCCAGACTTTGGAGCCATTCGATCAAGGGTTCATCTCCTTTTTGTAGGATCTTAACTTTCAGGGCCTCCTTAGTGTTCATATTTACTACCACATGTAACATGACTATGCATTCTTGGCATCTTACTCTTTCTGTAGTGAGAGTCTATAAATTCTTTTCAATGTTGCTCTTCTTAGTTTCTAGTCTCAGAACAACATTACCTAACTGCTCAATGATCACTAGACCTTCTAACTCAAGCCTCTTGATCCACCTCTTACCAATCTGACCATAATGTCGATCCTCTTGTAACTTAACCAGAATGGCTTGGTTCTCAGCAGCACTGGGATCGAAGGAAGTTTGGGAGCTGGGGGCACTCGCAATAGGAATTAGGAGCTGTCTGATGAAATCAGTCAGCTGAGCCACTTCTGCCTTAAGATAAATTTTGGAAGTCTTGAGGTCTTCCAGCTCTTCCTTTATTACTACATTGGTGGACTTCCATCAATCCACTTTGGTATTGTGTCGAGCCACCCCCATATCAAATGACTGCAACTGAAAGTCAGAAGTCACTAGATCTTCGAGTCTACCTTCTTTGGTGGGCTTGGCTACTTCCATGGTGAAGTGCCCTGTCTCAAGATCATGACCCAGGGTAGACATTGTCTTTACACTCTTCTGCTTGCTTGTAGTAGCCTTGGGCTGAAAATCCCATGATAGAGTGTCTTTGTTGGGAATTTCTTCCTCTACCCTCTTCCTTTTGCGCTCTAGAGTGTTTTCTATCCATGACTCTACGCTAGTGACCTTGTTGGCGGAGACTAACTCTTTAATGAATAGCTTCCTTATGAGTGGGGGAGTAGTTCTAGGGTGGGAAGCGAATGGATTCACTAAAGTAGGTGAGGAGGAGATTAGTTTTACACTTTGAGCAACATCTTGTTGCTCTCCACCTCTCTTATCCGATTCTGTAGAGGTACTAGGGCTATCCTCTCCAATTTCAACTATAACAGTGGATACCCTCTTTGGAGTTTCTTGAGTTGAAGTCCTGGCCGAAATATCTACAAAAATAACATTAATTGGCTATTCGGACCCTGTAGCTTTAGAAAGTTAAGATGTTGACTTAATTTGGTCCGTCAGGACCGCTTCTTCTGTAACTTTGATATCTGGAAGAGGACCCTCTCCACAGGTCTTCTCTAAGAGAGAATCTTTCTCAGGAGGCTCATTGCCTCCTCCCGATGGTTGAATTGATCCTTTTGCAATGATAGAGATTGTTGCTAAGGAAGTGGTTGTGACACCATTAGTTGTCTTCGCCTGAGTTCGCTGAGCGGGAGGCTTCCTCTCTGACCTCTTCCTTCAGCCTGCAGTCCACTTAACCCATTGAGATGTTATTTTTTAAATACCCCCCATTAGAGTCTACAAGTCACTTACTACTTGGTCCAGCATAGGTTCTGAGCTGATAGGGGTGGAATTTATTTTATCCAAGTAGGTGTCATCGTACAGATGATTACCATCATCTTCTAGGCCTTCCACTACAATGTTAACATTGAACTTTTTAATATGTTCAATAGTTAACCGGGCATAGAATCTCTCTCTTCTCTCCAAGTCATCTTCGTAATTGGCCCAGTACTCCTCAATATCAGGTACATGGTGAATGGCCTGGCTCATCTATAGGACATCTCTGGCATAATCAACCAGGTCATACTGCGGCCTTAGAATGTCATATGTTGCCAAAGAGAACTTCTTTGAGAATGTTTTAAGAACATTCTTTGCTTCTGATCGGGACGCGCAACTATAAGCTCCGATGATCATTGGGAACTCGTAGCCTTTCTTCTTTGCCTCTGAATAGATTAGGTTCACTTGGAGTGCTTGCTTCATTACTTTGATCAACACGATCATGTTTGTAGGGTATCTAGGTAGCTTCAAAGGAAAGTTGTCAAAAACTGCAAGATGAAGATATGAGAAATCTCCGAACTGAATAAAATAGCATCCAAATTGGCTTACAAAATCCATGGCTTTAGGAGAAAATATCCTCTCTAGACAACCTTGTAGCTCCCTGCACAATCTCATTGTAAAGTCATCATTAACCGTGAGATAATCAGTATAACTATTTTGTAGTTGCAAAGAAGGGAAAAAATCATAGCTTTTCACATCGTCTGGGACTTCCTCTAATCTAGGAAGTCCAGGCGAGATTTGAATCATAGCTAAAATATATAAGAGGACAGAAGACATGTAAAATTCATTCTAGAACTTGGCCCTATTTAGGGTGTCCAAGAGATTCTCACTCACCATCAAGGCCCAGTTAATGAAATGATGCTGAGAACAGATTATCTGGACCAAGAAGAAATGTTGTTCAATAAAATTAAAAGCTTCACTCTCACCTCTAATCCTGTGAAGTAATACCAGGATGTCCACGATCTCAGGTTTCATATTTGCACCAAATAATGTTTTGGGAAACTTTCCCTTGTCGCTCTTGGGTTCTTTAAACCATGACTTCATAATCTCTATTTTCCAGACTGGTCTCTTCACTGAATATTCAGAAATTGCCCAGCTATAAGTCATCTCAGAGTATTCCGCCTGTTCTAGGATGTGAAGAGTATTCTGGACATATTCTCTATCAATGGAGAGGAGCACCGTGTTGTCTGGTAGGAGAATTTGCTTGGTGTCTGGGTTGTATCGGGCTATACATTCCCGGACCAACTCAGGAGCTTGAACGGCTATAGGGAAACTGGCAGCTTTGACTAACCAGCTCTCCTTAAGCTTCTCAGTGATAGGGTGTATCTGCTCCACTCTCAATCTATTCTAAAAGTTCTGTATGTCGAAGAACTTCAGCGAGGTATCTAAGATTTTGTGCCACTCGGAGGTAATGCCGTTCATTCCGTCGAATCCCACAAATCTAGAGGCCATGTGAGTATGATTCACCTTGGAGATTTGAATTTCTCTTTGGAAAACAGAGACAATGAGAAACTAGTCTTAGCTACTTTGAATTCAAACAATTTGATGAACAATGGTGGTTCCAGTTCGCAATCTTCAACTGATTTTATACTTTTTGAATTCTTACTGTTTAACGGCTGACTTCCCACGCCACATGAATGAAAAGACCTTTACATTAATGAACAAGTCCGTTACAAAGTAAAATGGCCTTATTTGAATTAATTACCTTGCTTTACATGCCGTTAGAAAACATTCTTTTACTTTGGTAACCGTAACGGTAACTTTCTTGAAACGACAAAAAATTACTTTTCTGCTTCTCCTTTGGGCGGAAAAATCATCTTGGAGTGCTCTCTGTCTTAAAATCTACCAAAGGAGAATTCAGGCCTATAGGGGTGCCAAAAAAATATAAATTGATTCCATAGGCTTCCTTATATGTCAGATCTCTTATGGGATGGATTTATTTCAAAACTTCTTCACCTTGATAGTTTGGCAGAAAATGCATCTCGTGAGTCAAAACCCGCCGGTAGGGGTAGAGGAGAAGCCATTTTCCGCTTTGCTGCCTATGGTGAATCCCATGAAATCTTCTTCATTTGATCATTTCTTTTGTTTCCAATAGGTTCGATATGAGTGTTCGAAGCTTTCTTGTTCCTAATTTCCTCATTTTCCATCTTTATTTACCTCTGATATTCTTAAGTCTGTGAATTGCAGAAAGTGCACCCCATATGTGATTTTCCGCCATGGAGAATCCAAAACTTGATTTCCCGCCAATGCTGCAACTTGAAGATATGAGGCAAAGTATTTCATCTGTATATGATTTTGAAGTTAGAATCTTTTTAAAACACAACATTTACCGGATTAGGGACTTAACATACCCGATAAAATGTGATTTTTAGACCCAGAATCCCCCTGGCTTAGGAAGGAGAAGTCAAGTTAGGGGAATCCGATAAATTCCTTCTATCCTAAGGGGATTTCTAGACTTAGACTCCGGACTTGCATGAAACTTCCATGACTATTACTACACATAAAACATCCATTTCTGACTTGAAGTATGATGACCAAAAGTGGGGCAACAGCTGGCTCTGTCTGGGGACTTGGACATTCACATGTCTAAGCAAGGAACTCAAATCTTTGGTTTTGCAAAGCTCAACAAAAAAGCTACTCACAACAAAACTAAAGCAAGACGCAGAAAAGAAAGCAGAAAGGGAACCTAACTAGGAAAACAAAAATAGGAACTAAACGTAACTATTGTATAATGCAGGGGTTACCTGCTTTCAATTTAGATTTGATAGAGCTTCAAATCCTGACCATTATACGTCAGGGGTAGTACCTCTCTGTCTGGATAAGTTAATTTGAAAGAATTTTTATCGAACGCCTGATGGATTTTGAAAGGTCCTTTCCACAGTGTTTCAAATTTACCGTCCATGCCTTTGGGTGCCCTGCGCTTGTCCCACAACAACACCATGTCTCCCTCCATAAATTTCTAAGGCCTGCTCTTTTCATCAAATAGGTTCTTCACACGCATCTAATGACGTGTGATGTGATCAACCATTTTCTCTCTTTCTTCTTCCAATTTTCTCAAATACATGATTCTCTTCTCGAGACCATCTTCATATATGCCATCTTCTACTACTGTATTTAGTTTGCAAGTTGCTAATTCCAATGGCAATGGGAGGCTAGCTTCCACCCCGTAGATGAGTTCAAAAGGAGATATGCCAATAGCTCTTTTGGGGCTCACTCTATCCGCCCAGAGGGCTTCATAGATCTTTTTATGCCAATTTCTCTGGTTTTCTGCCACGAGCTTTTTCATGATGTTCACCAAATTTTTGTTGCTAGACTCCGCTTGACCATTCCCTTGAGGGAAATAATTGGAAGAATGACTGATCATGATGCCGTACTCAAAACAAAATTCAATAATTTCTTGAGAAGAAAATTATGTGGCATTATCCATAACCAACTTAATAGGTATACCAAATCTCACCAGAATGTTTTCTTTGACGAACTCACATACTACTTTTGAAGTAGTTCTTTTGGTTGCCTTGGTTTCCACCCATTTCGTGAAGTAGTCAGTTGTAGTAATTATGTAAGTATGAACTACACTGGATGTAGGGCTTATAGGACTGATAAAATCAAGTCCCCACTATTGGAATGGCCCTTCAATTATAACTGGTTTGAGGGGTAACGCTGCTAACTGTGGCTTCCCGGTGAACATCTTGCATTTTTCGCATCTTTCCACCCACTGGTATGCATCTTTAAACATTCCTGGCTAGTAATAACACTGTCTCAAAATCTTGAACGCAATGACTGATGAGGAGAAGTGTCCTCCGCAAGCTTCATCATGAAAAACCTTTAATAGCTTCTCTTGCTGTTGTTTATCGACACATCGGAGGAATGTCCCATCTATAGATCTTTTATATAATCTATCCTCCTAGATTACATATTTAGAAGCTTTTAGTTTTAGGTCTCACCTTTTCTTTGAAGTTAATCCTTCAGGGCATTCGCCGTAGGTCAAGAAATACACAATGTTTTCAAACCATGGGTCTTGCATACTTACCGCCAAAACCAACTGTGTATCTCTTGGGCCTTCGTCTGTTCGATTTTCCGCCATTGCCTTGCACAAGGAATTTCCTCTTACCAACTTGGTGGGATTGATCTCTATGTTGTATTCTTGGGTTTTGGCTACCCATGCTCCTCAGTTGTTACATCCCACATCTTGTTGAGTCAAAATACTCTTTACTGCAGTATCAGGTACATACACAAGAGAGTGGGAATGTAGGATATAAAACCTAAAATTCTTAAGAGCTTTTACCACTGCAAAAGTGTGCTTTTCATTTTGAGAATATCTCAGCTCGTGGTTCTTTAGAGGTGTACTCATAAAAGTGATGGGGACTTGAATTCCCTCTTCGTTCTCTTGCATTAGGATGGCTAACAGGGTATGTTCAGAAGAATAACAATAGATTACAAAATCTTTCTTATAGTCTGGGTGGCATAATACTGGGGCATTAGCTATGGCATCCTTGATGCTTTTGAAAGCTTGTTTACCAGGATCATTCCATTTGAAATTCACATTCCCCTTCATCATATCAACAATGTGTTTAGTAATTTTGGAGAAATCAGGGACAAACCTTCTGAGGAAGTTGACTTGACCAAAAAAGGACTTCACTCTAGTTTTATTCACCGGTAAACTCAGTTGTTGAATAGCTCTCACTCTTTTGAGATCGATCCTTATACCTTCTTGGGAGACTATATGACCCAATAATTTCCCTTCAGTTATGCAAAGCACCAATTTCTTAGGATTCAATGAAATCCCATCCTCGCGGCACCTTTGCAATACTCTTCTTAGATCATTTATATGATCTATTCTCTTTTTAGAGAACATGGTAAGATCATCCAGATACATACCAATGATTTTATTCTTCATATCACTAAAAGAAAGATCCATACCTCTCTGAAAGGTAGCTCTGGCGTTGATTAATCTGAATGACATCCTATGATATGCAAAGGTCCCCCACGGGGTAGTGAAAGCCATCTTATGCTGATCCGCTTTCTCAAATTCTATCTGATTATATCCTGAGAAGCCATCTAACATAGACATCATTTTGACTCTAGCCACGATCTATAGGAGATGATCCATATTGGGAAGGGTGTAATTGTCTTTTAAGGAGGATTGATTTAGATTTCTGAAGTCAACACAGATCCTTATTTCTCCGTTCTTCTTCCTTATAGGTACTATGTTTGCAACCCAAGTAGAGTGGTGTATGGGATATATGATCTTTGCTTTGAGCATTTTATAAACTTCTCTGAATATGGCATTAGCAACTTTGGGGTTATAGTTCCTTTGCTTCTGCCTGAATGGAGTAGCTTTAGGTTTCAAGGGAATTTGGTGTTTGAAATTCCCGTTCATAAAACTTTTCAGATCTTCATAGCTCCAGGAAAAAAAATTTGAGTACTCTAGAAAAAGCTTCTTGGCCTCATTCCTTTCTTCTTCTATACAACACTTCCCAATATTGATCATTTTGTGGTCTTTTTCAGTTCCAATATTAATTCCTTCTTATTCACCAATGGTAGGCCCTTTTTCAATTCTCTTCTTCTTCACAAACATGTCATGTCTATTGAAGAGCCTTTCAAGAGTGACCAGATGGGGTGGAATTATATTACCTTGCAATTGGATGGTGTCTAACTTATCTTTCTTTAGTCTGTCTTGACGGCTTCTTTTACGGTTGCCACGAACTTCTTTGTGGAAGTCACCACCACTCTCTAGAAATATAAGGAGATTTTTGTCATCTTCAAAAACATGCCAATCTTCCATGTTATCGGGCACAGATGGTCGATATATAACTTCCACTTGGTATTTTTTATCTTTGAATTCTGGGTGGGGAAGTAGTAATGAAGCTGAGACAGCTAAAGAATCAGCTTTGGAATTCAAATCTCTCAGCACAGATTCGATAAAGAAAGCATCCAATGCTTCTATTTCATCCCACACTCTATTTCTTTAGTTCTTCAACCTATGGTTCTTTATAGCGTACTAATTCTTGACTTGTCATACAATTAGCTCAGCATCACCATGGGCTCTCAGAATTTTCACACCTCTTTCTTTTGCGGCGGTAATCCCTAACAGAAGGGCTTCATATTTGGTGGTGTTGTTAGTGTTTCCAAACTCTAATTTGTAAGCCAACGGTTCACATACTCCGTTTGGTGATATCAAAACCATACCTGCACCAGATCCAAACGACACACAATTGTCATCAAATTCAAGAGTCCATATCTGTGGTGGTATTTCTTCAGAGGAAAATTGTTTTTCCTCTTCGGCGGTTTTCATCTCTTTCTCAGATTCATCGGTGGACAACATATAATTGCCAAACTCCAATTCTTGGTACAAGATTTGAGTTTTAGGGTCATCATATTTCAACACTGTAAACTTAGCCTTTTCCTTGGGAACTAGTTTAATCTTTTTATTACCTACTGGAATTAAGGCTTGGGACCAATCCAGCTTTATCTCCCCTACAAGGTCTCTACAAAAACTCCTGCTTAACAACAAACTATAGCTAGTAGGTATATCAACAATGAGGATAGTTAACAACATCTTCTTCTCTGGGTGTGCTACTAAGGCCACTTGCGCATCCTTAATCTAGCCAACTAGGGGTACCTGCTTGGAATCCATGGAGTAACACCTACCATGAGCTTTAGTGACAGTAAGTCCCAGGGCTTTGGCCATAGTAGATGACATTACGTTGTCTGATGCTCAGGAGTCTATTATGCAATTGCTCAACCTGTAGCCGTTAATATATAAAGACACATAGAATGGGTCAGGCTTTTGGCCTAGGAAGGTGGCTAAAATAGATGATTCCCTCTGTTCAACTGGGTCTGCAAATAAGGACTCATTTTCTATGGTAGTCATGATGTTTTGATTTAACTCTTGGTTCCCTCTTTTACAATAATCTACCAACTTTTGCAACTCAACAGGATTAGACTTAAGATAGTCTATGGGGGAAATCTAAATTCTGGAATCTCTATAGAATTGAATAATGTCAAAAGAATTTTGTTCTTTACCTAGTTGAGGAATCCTCATACCTTGATTGGGCTCCTTTGAATTGGAAGTAGATGCTTCATTGTTTTTAGGCAGTGATGAACCATGGATTTTATCTTTCTGACTCTGAGTTAGGAATGTATAAGAGGTCCCATCTATGGTGGCATAATGTGTTGCTTCTTGCTTTGAATCTGATTCATATTCTAAATATAAGTTTTCAGAGTCGCTGTGTGAATATGAATCTGGTTCAGCTCCAGATGCTCCAGCATTCCACTCGTCGGTCTGATGCATTTTCCAAGCATGGGCTACATCAAGACAACTTTCCCCATCATGATCTGTGGTTAAGTGGAAGGCACACATATTCCCTCTTTTAGGAGGGGCCTCTATAGCTAGCCTCTATGGTGTAGTTAACTATAACATTTTTCCTTCTGCATTCCTCCCATTGTTATATCTTCCAGGCTACTCTTGAAATTTTTGCTGGTAGGGATTATTGAATCTGGGAATTTGTCTCTTGAAGGCAGTGAATTCATTAGACAATTTTTGGAGCATTTCATCAGATGATGTAGTATTGCTACTATTGGCTCTAGACTGTATCTCCCTTTTCCATTTCCCAGATGAAATCATGTGGTCCTCGAGTTCTACAGTAGTTCTCTGTGTGGCATCCAAATTTGCAAGGTTCATTCTCCTTAGATCATAATTGATGTCTGGTGGAATAGCACTTATGAATAAATTTTTCAAATTTCACGCCATAGGCCTGTCAACCGCTGGGATACAATTTACCAACTTATTGAATTTAGCTATAAAATCTCTCATGCTAGTCGATGGTTCCTTTTTGATAGAAGTCAATTGAGTCAACATAGCATGTTCATCTTTAGCAGTCTTAAACCTTCTTTCGAAAGTGTCTCTCATAGTAGCCCAATTGGTAATAGAAGAATTAGGTAAATGATGAAACCAATCAGCAGCACCTTCGATGAGGGTCTCAACGAATAGTCTGACGACCACATCTTCTTCTCGAACCACTAGAATGTTAACTAAAGAAAATAATGCGGCAATATGATCATCTATAGATACCTTCCCATCTCCAAAAAATTTGGGAAAATTCTTTCTAGAGCTTGTAGGGAGAGGGTTATATGCTGCTAGTTGCAGAGGCCCAACTGTAGCAGCCCAAGGGAGTGCCATAGCTACTTGGGGTAAGTAGGGTGTTAGATTGATGATGGGAGGGTTAACTACTCCGTGCAATGTCAACAATTGGCAAGTGGTGGATAACTGGGTGGTTTTTTTAGGAGGTGAAGAATGTTTTCTCTGGCTCCTTACGGTTCTATTTCCCCGATGAGGTACTTCTAGGAGAGCAAAGTTGATATCCGCAAGTCTCTCAAAGACTAGGTCTATGTTACCTTCTTTCCTGGTACTTCTGAGAAATATTTTAGGCTCCAAATTTTCTCTTAATGCTGTGGCCTAACTTTGCACTCTTCCCTTCTCAGATTTCTTCTCTGTATGGCTCTCTCAAGTGCTTCTACTCTAGCTTCTTCCAGTACAAGCACTTGACTGACGTTTCTATAGTTTTCAATGTTTCTCCTGTATCTCCAGACGAAAGTGTTTAATGAGGAAACAAGATCCTCTTGATCGTCTTGGAACCCAAAATTAGGTTGGAGCACAGGGATTATATTTTTATGAGGAAGTACCATCTTTCCTAATTGTATGCTTTCTGGTAAAATGACTATTCGTAGTCCCCAGCAGAGTCACCAAAAATCTGTTGGTAAACAGATTCTTCTTTTGAATGTAACTCTAAAATACCCAAAACTTGTTTAAGAACAATCGAATACAACAATTGGGAAACAGTTACTTGAAAACCTATTTTCCCTCTGAATTGGAAGGTACAGCTCCCTTGTATGAATAATATTCGATGAATTTTAATCTTTCCTAATCTAACAGGGGTATGCTCTTAACCTGAGAGCAGGAGAGGTAAACCAAGCTAAATCTAGATAGAAAATAGCTTGGGCAAAGTAAATACAATTCTAAATCTAGCAAATTTTGAGACTTTATCAATCAGATTAATTTCCCAAAACTGGTAATGCATGGACAATTACTAAAAAATGCAGATACAAGACTGAAAGTTAACAATGCAATGATATGAGTCAATCTATATCGTAAGAACATTCCCAAAACTTAGAGTAGTAACTGATTTCCCCCTTAATTAGCCGTATCAAATCATAATACAAAATTCTGATTCAAATACAGATTACAAATCTAACTCAAAAGAGAAGTTTGAATTCAATAGAAAGATAAATGAAATGCAATGGAACAGTTAAAGAAATGGCATTCAGACATACACAATTGACTCAGCAACAATGATATTCTTCACACCAAAATTTAGCCGACCTTTGTATTGATTTTGGGAAAAATACATATAGACTTCTAGATTGGACCGTTACAAAAGGGGTAACCAAAACGGTTCAACTTCCCCAACTAGAAATGATAACCAAAGGTTTATCCATTACAAAATTTAATAAAAATAGCACAAGGGGAGAATATATTTATGATTAAGTTTCCTTCCCCTTATCTAATTTGGCCCTATATGCGACCACAACAGTGATGACTTGGATGAGCTCTTCATGTCTGTTGACATGGACATTGGTGTAATGGACAAGCCATCTGGAATGTTCTTTGGCTAGAGTCTTGATTGCTTCAGTCCGGTCTTTCAGTTCCTCCATAGCCCTAAAGATGCATCCACTCAATTGTTGGAGTTCTGGCACCTTGTCTAAATGGGTCGAAGACTACTCTGCTAACTTGTGCAGATAGTCTGTGAATGACTTCTGCATGTTGGCCACTCCAACTATCACTTTGCCTTCACCGCTGGTTTGTGATTCCACATGAAGTCAAGGAAGGAGTTTATAGTTTTTACACTACTCCTCTTGCACTTTAACATCTATTTGTTGTAGTCCAGTCTCGGACTGAATAATCATCTCGAACTTGAACTCCAAACTTTGGAGCCATTCGATCAAGGGTTCATCGCCTTTCTATATGATCTTAACTTTCAGGGCCTCCTTAGTCTTCATCTTTACTGCCACATGTAACATGACTATGCATTCTTGGCATCTTACTCTTTCTGCAGTGAGAGTCTGTAAATTCTTTTCAATGTTGCTCTTCTTAGTTTCTAGTCTCAGAAAAACATTACCTAACTGCTCAATGATCACTAGACCTTCTGACTCGAGCCTCTTGATCCACCTCTTACCAATCTTCCCATAATGTCGATCCTCTTGTAACTTAACTAGAATGGCTTGGTTCTCAGTAGCACTGGGATTGAAGGAAGTTTGGGAGCTGGGGGCACTCGCAATAGGAGTTAGGATCTATCTGATGAAATCGGTCAGCTAAGCCACTTCTGCCTTAAGCTAAATTTTGGAAGTCTTGAGGTCTTCTAGCTCTTCCTCTATTACTACATTGGTGGACTTCCACCAATCCACTTTGGTATCATGTCGAGCCACGCCCATATCAAATGACTACAACTGAAAGTCAGAAGTTGCCAGATCTTCGAGTTTGCCTTCTTTGGTGGGCTTGGCTACTTCCATGGTCAAGTGCCTTATCTCAGGATTGTGACCCAGGGTAGACATTGTCTTTACACTCTTCTGCTTGCTTGTAGTAGCCTTGGGCTGAATAGCCCATGATAGAGTGTCTTTGCTGGGAATTGCTTCCTCTACCCTCTTCCTTTTGTGCTCTAGAGTGTTTGCTATTCATGACTCTACGCTAGTGACCTTGTTGGCGGAGACCAACTCTTCAATGAACAACTTCCTTATGAGTGGGGGAGTAGTTTTAGGGCGGGAAGAAAACAAATTCACTGAAGTAGGTGAGGAGGAGATTAGTTTTACACTTTGAGCAACATCCTGTTGCTCTCCACCTCTCTTATCCAATTCTGTAGAGGTACTAGGGCTATCGTCTCCAACTTCAACTATAACAGCGGATACCCTCTTTGGAGTTTCTTGAGTTGAAGTCCCAACTGAAGTATCTACAACAATAACATTAATTGGCTGTTCGGACCCTGTAGCTTTAGAAAGCTCAGATGTTGACTTCATTTGGTTCGTCAGGACCGCTTCTTCTGTAACTCCGATATCTGGAAGAGGACCCTCTCCACAGGTCTTCTCTAAGAGAGAAGCTTTCTCAGGAGGCTCATTGCCTCCTTTCGATGGTTGAATTGATCTCTTTGCAATGGTAGAGATTGTTGCTGAGGAAGTGGTTGTGACACCAATAGTTGTCTTTGTCGGAGTTCGCTGAGTGGGAGGCTTCCTCTCTAACCTCTTCCTTTGGCCTACAGTCCACTCAACCCATTGAGCTGTTCTTTTGTAAATACCCCCCATTAGATTCTGCAAGTCACTTATTGCTTGGTCCAACATAGGTTCTGAGTTGATAGGGGTGGACTTTATTTTTTCCAGGTAGGTGTCATCGTACAGATGATTACCATCATCTTCTAGCCCTTCCACTGCAATGTTAACATTGAACTTTTTGATCTGTTCAGTAGTTAACCGGGCATAGAATCTCTCTCTACTCTGCAAGTCATCTTCGTGATTGGCCTTGTAGTCCTCAATATCAGGTACATGGTGAATGGCCTAGCTCATCTGTAAGACATCTCTGGCATAATCAACCGGGTCATACTGCGGCCTTAGAACATCATATGTTGCCAGAGAGAACTTCTTCGAGAATGTTTTAAAAACATTCTTCACTTCTGATGGGGACGCACAACTATAAGCTCCGATGATCATTGGGAACTCGTAGCCTTTCTTCTTTTCCTCTGAAGAGATCAGGTTCACTTGGAGTGCTTGCCTCATTACTTTGATCAACACGATCATGTCTGTAGGGTATCTAGGTAGCTTCAAAGGAAAGTTGTCAAAACCTGCAAGACGAAGATATGAGTAGTCTCTGAACTGAATAAAATAGCATCCAAATTGGCTTATAAAAGCCATGGCTTTAGGAGAAAATCTCCTCTCTAGACAACCTTGTAGCTCCCTAAAAAATCTCATTGTAAAGGCATCATTAACCGTGAGATAATCAGCATAACTATTTTGTAGTTGCAAAGAAGGGAAAAACTCATAGCTTTTCACATTGTCTGGGAATTCCTCTAATCTAGGAAGTCCAGGCCAGATTTGAATCGTAGCTAAAATATATAAGAGGACAGAAGACATGTAAAATTCATTCTGGAAGTTGGCCCTATTTAGGGCATCCGAGAGATTCTCACTCACCATCAAGGCCCAGTCAATGAAATGATGCTAAGAACAAATTATCTGGACCAAGAAGAAATGCTATTCAATAAAATTAAAATCTTCACTCTCACCTCTAATCCTATGAAGTAATACCAGGATGTCTACGATCTCAGGTTTTAGATTTGCGCCAAATAATGTTTTGGGCAACTTGCCCTTGGTGCTCTTGGGTTCTTTAAACCATGAATTCATAATCTCTCTTTTCCAGACTGGTCTCTTTGCTGAATATTCAGAAATCGCCTGGCTATAAGTCATCTCAGAGTATTCCGCCTGCTCTGGGATGTGGAGAGAATTTTGGATAGATTCTCTATCAATGGAGAGGAGCACCGTGTTTTCTGGTAGGAGAATTTTCTTGGTGTTTAGGTTGTATCAGGCTATACATTCCTGGACCAACTCAGGAGCTTGAACGGCTACAGAAAAACTGACGGCTTCGACTAACCCGCTCTCCTTAAGCTTCTCAGTGATAGGGTGTATCTGCTCCGCTCTCAATCTATTCTAAAAGTTCTGTATGTCAAAGAACTTCAGTGAGTTATCTGAGATTTTGTGCCACTCAGAGTTAATGTTGTTAATTCTGTCGAATCCCACAAATCTAGAAGCCACGTGAGTATGATTCACCTTGGAGATTCAAATTTCTCTTTGGAAAACAGAGACAATGAGAAACTGGTCTTAGCTACTTTGAATTCAAACAATTTGATGAACAATTGTGGTTCCAGTTTGCAATCTTCAACTAATTTTATACTTTTTGAATTCTTACTGTTTAACGGCTAACTTCCCATGCCACACGAATGAAAAGACTTTTACATTAATGAACAAGTCCGTTACAAAGTAAAATAGCCTTATTTGAATTAATTACCTTGCTTTACATGCCGTTAGAAAACATTCTTTTACTTTGGTAACCATAACGGTAACTTTTTTGAAACGGCGGAAAATTACTTTTCCGCTTCTCCTTTGGGTGGAAAAATCCTCTTGGAGTGCTCTCTATTTGAAAATCTGCCAAAGGAGAATTCAGGCCTATAGGGGTGCCAAAACAATATACATTGATTCCATAGGCTTCCTTATATGTCGAATCTCTTATGGGATGGATTCTATTTCAAAAATTATTCACCTTGATAGTTTGGCGGAAAACGCATCTCGTGAGTTGAAACCCGCTGGTAGGTGCAGAGGAGAAGCCATTTTCCACTTTTTTGCCTATGGCGAATCCCATGAAATCATCTTCGTTTGATCATTTCTTTTGTTTCCCACAGGTTCGATATGAGTGTTCGAAGCTTTCTTGTTCCTGATTTCCTCATTTTCCATCTTTATTTACCTCTAATATTCTTAAGTCTGTGAATTGCGAAAAGCACACCCCATATGTGATTTTCTGCCATGGAGAAGCCAAAACTTGATTTCTGGCCAATGCTGCAACTTGAAGATATGAGGCAAAGTATTTCATTTGTATATGATTTTGAAGTTAGAATCTTTTTAAAACACAGCCTTTACCGGATTAGGGACTTAACCTACCTGATAAAATGTGATTTTCAGACCGAAAATCCCCCCAGCTTAGGAAGGAGAAGTCATGTTAGGGGAATCTGATAAAGGCCTTCTATCCTAAGGGGATTTCTAGACTTAGACTCCGGACTTGCATGAAACTTCCATGACTATTACTACACTTAAAACATCCATTTTTGACTTGAAGTATGAAGACCAAAAGTCCAGGGCAACAGAGATTTAGGCTCAAAATCACAAAGTAATCATCTAGTGTTTAGTGACTTACTTCTCATTCTCATTCCAGCCTTCTTGTCTCGTATGATTTGATTCTATGGATGATGTCTTCTGACATACTTGGAAAGTTTGGTTTAGCTCTTTGTTCATCATTCTAATCATCTTCTTAACCTTCATTCTGATCTCCATCTCTCAGAACATCATCTTGAGGATTTTCCTAATTTTTGGTAATTGCAGCCTGATGCTTGGGTGCAATATTCTGTTGGTCGAGAGTGATACATTGTTGCTCAGGTAGAGTGTCAGGTTATGTATAAACAAACTTGTTGTAGTCCTTTGGTTCTCTTATTCTTTCCTTATCATTATTTTCTACAAATTCATCTATTTTCACATTTGCACTTTCAATGATTTTGTTAGATGACTTGTTAAGGCATTTATAAGCCTTGCTTTTGGTTGAGTACCCTAGAAAGATACCTTCTTCACTTTTGGAGTCAATTTTTCCATTTCTATCATCCTTCAAAATATAACATTGACTACCAAAGATTCTGAAGTAACTTACATTAGGTGTATGACCATACCAAAGCTCACAGGGTGTCTTCTTTGTGTCCTTCAATTGTACTCTATTTAATGTGTAGACAATAGTACTGACAACTTCCCTCTAGAAAGTTTGAGTGATTCTCTTCTCAATCATCAATGTTCTTGCACAGTTAACAATTGATCTGTTTCTCCTCTCAACAATTTCATTTTGCTGTGGTGTTCTCGGTGCAGAAACATGTCTTTTAATTCCATGCTCATTGCAATAGTTAGTGAATTCATCTGAAGTAAATTCCCCTCCTTTATCTGACCTTAAGCATTTCAATTTATTTTCACTTTGTTTTTCTACCATAGCTTTATACCATTTAAAAATCTTGAATGCTTATGATTTATGTTTTAAGAACATAATTGTCATCATTCTAGAATAATCATCAACAAAGAGAATAAAATACCTATCTCCATATAGCTCTTTGTCCTCATTGGTCCACATAGATCTGTATGGGATAGTTCTAGAATTGCATTAGATGTATGGGTTTTACTCTTGAAACTAGACTTTGTCATCTTACCTGGGTGCCAACAAGAAGTTGAGTCCACTTTTTGGGCAAAAAGTGGAAGTGTTTTCCCTGTTTTTCAAATTGTCTGTCAATTGATGTCAAAATTTGAGGCACTTAGAGATTGAATATAAAAAAAATCCACTAATAGAA
>MU226911.1:1853730-1869337 GCA_018584345.1 Thuja plicata
ATACCCCGCATGTGTACGACCACCCTATTTTGAAGTAAATAAATGAATTTTTCTAAATCCTTTTGGGGGAAGGTACCTAACACATCAAAGATTGGTCAGAATATTTTTACTTTTTTTTTAATTAAATATATATTTTTTTATTAATTTTTAATTGACTATAAAGTACATTTTCAAAACCTCTTGTGTACGACCACCATAATTTGATAAAAATTTCACTTTTTGGGGAATTTTTTTTAATATTTTGAATAGAATTCTATGTCGATTCGTCTCATATAATTCATTTTTTCAAAAACCTAAAATCAAAAAAGTTTTAGTGAACCTTACTATTTTAAGTTTAGGTACCACTTTTGATTAATAAATATTGTAAAATAGTAAAATTTATCATATCACTATAAAATTTATATTTTTGAAATCTAGACAGTATGATCTCTAATGGGTTTTAATTTCATCAATAAATTTGATTAGGAAGACCCTCAAAAAATTATGACAAGACATAAATCTAGTGTTCAAATGCCTTAGCCATTATTTTGGAGCTCCAAGCATAGACTTGGTCCCACCAAACCTGTCCCGAACCGAAATCCAATGCAAATGGTGGTTTGGTAAATTCAAATTTTAAAAAATGGGCACACGTTTAAAAATGTGTACCCGTTTCTTAAATGTAATAAATTGGCATAAAAAAAATGAGTTTTTTTATTAAAAAAATAAAAATTAAAAAAACGGGCACCCGTTTTGAAAAAAAAGGGGTACCCATTTTGAAAAACAAGCACCCGTTTTGAAAAAAAAATGGGCACCCATTTTTTGGATTTTGGATCGGGTGTCCGAGCCTAAGACGGGTGCCCTTTTTTTCAAAATAGGTGCCCATTTCTAGCGGTAGTTTTCAAGCCCACAAGACTTCAGCGAAATTGGTACCCAACTTCTTGCACTTACCCATCTTTTTGACAATTCTTGTACATGATATGCTCGGGCTTAGTCATGCTCGCTAAGCCTCCGACATTCCTTTTGTTTCTTATCTTTATCATGTTGTCAAAATTCACATGACACAATCTTTTGTGCCACAACCACATGTCTTCGTTTCTAGCCATCAAACAAGTGGTGTTAATGTCATCAAGATAGAAAATGTTACCTTTTGTCTACTCACCGGTTCCGATCAAACTTCCTGATTCATTGAAGATCTTTGCCTTCTTATTTTCAAATGCCACTTGGTGACCTGTATTATTCAGTTGTGAAACACTTAACAAAATATAATTCAGTCCTTTTACCCATTAAGCATTTTCACATTTTATTAGGTTATTCAACATTATAGTTCCTTTACAATTGACTGGACAAGGTGTATCATTTCCCATTCTTACTGAACCGCCATTATAGTATTCATTCTTTGCATTTATCTATAGAAAAAGTTGGTGGCTTGTGGTTTTTAAGTTAATATGTACAATTTGCGAATGTTGAACTATCATGTTTTTAGGTTCATAGAAGTTCAATGGTTAATGTTGTGTTTTGTTGTCTACTAACAATAAGGCTAGTTATCAAGATAGGTCAAGAATGGTTTGGTGAAAACTCTACATTGATGTTTTAAGGTGTGTCGTTTGGTGGACATGTTCTTAGTGTTTTTGTAGTGTTATGATTTTAAAAAATAATGTCAATTTTATATGTGTTAGAAAATTTAATCAAAGATAAAATGAAGCTACAAATAATATATCCTTCTCATATTCCACTCAGATATATTACATATATATAGGAGTTTAAAATCCCATTTATGGGAAACCTTATTAAAAATTCCCTATTTATATTGAGTTATTTAAACAACTCAACATATGTAACACGAATAAAATAACCTATTAAAAAAACCCTATGGCTAAATTATTAATATTAAGTTTTTTCTCAATAACTTACTATTATGACACTTATTTATAAACCAAATTATTTTATGCATCCTAATATTCCTCACCTATGTGAACACTAATTTCTAACACCCCATCTTATAGTGAACATGGGGAGAAAGTACCTCATAATACTTGATGACCACACTCCATAGTACATCATAAAATATGAGTAGGGATATACACATTTACTCATAAAAATCAATAGTAGAACTAGTCTCACCATGCTTATTATACTTTCATGAAAGGATAGGGGAAAATACATCTACCCATGGAGCCAAGGATAGGTACTAACAAATCTATCTAAGATCTTATACAAGTTTTGGATAGGGACAAACATATCTATCCAATATCATTCATGAACAGGGACAAACATTTGATCAAAAAAATTATGATTGGAGACAAACATATCCAATCATAACTACCAACTCCTATGACTAGGGAAAAACACTTCAAATCACTTACATCATATTGTGAATGAGGAAAAACACATCCACTAAAAACAAACCAATAATAGTGACTGAGGAAAAACACATCCAATCACTAATACAAACTTCTGATTTGATTTAGAGAACATATTCTTCTTGACTATCTTCGGGTGGAGGGTCTTTAATAGCCATCACATGAAGGCAATCTTTATCATCATGTGTAACCAATGCCTTATTTGTATTTAGATTTCCATAAAGGAGATCCTTAGCACGCTGAGTGCATTTCATAATAGTGTGCTCATTCTTCTTGCAATAGTAGCACAAAATTAGTTCTTGATGAAATGATTTTCCTTTGATGCATAAGAACTAGATTTGGAGGAATGGTTAGGCTTATTTTTTTCCATGTATAGCAGTTTCCTCTATAGTTGATTTAGTTTTATTTTCTCCTTCATTAATCAAAGTAGATATTATTTCCTTTGGGGTAGCATCTACTTTGTTTAATGTGAAAACAATGTTTTCATAATTAAGAGGCATCCTATTTAACAAAATAGATTTTGAATCATCATAATCTACTTTATCCTTTATCCCATCTAGTTGATTGAATAGGGAATGAAACTTACTGATATGCTAAACCATGTTGTCCCCTTTAGTCATTTTTATCCCAAACAATTATTTCTTTAAGCCCATATTTTCACTTGATGCTTTTGATCTAAACAAAGAATTCAAATTCTCCCACACTTCCTTTGAGGTCTTTGATAAGTCAATTTGGTGGAGGTATGCATTTGAAAGTGCAAGACCAATCAAAGTCAAAGATAATTCTCTTTAATACTTCACAATCCACTTTGCACTTTTATCAAGATCAGTTGGCCTTTTTGTTTCTCCACTTACTATATCCCATAGATGCTTTTAAATAAGGATCAACTGTATCATAATTTGCGATGTATGAAATTTTGAACCCTCAATTTATTTTATCAGTACACTATTTTTCTCCATTTAAAGTAAAACTATTTGACTGCCCCTAAGATGGATGTTGCGTGCAAGCAATAATGCATCCAATTACAATTAAAACAATGACACATTTCTCAACAAAACAATACAACTTGTATATGACACAAAAATATTACATTGAAGTATGATAATCTTATGGATAACAATAAAAACATATACTACTGTCATGACCTCACACATCTTTTGGAAGCTTTGGACAAAACTTCTCACAAATAAGCTTAAAAAAACTCCTACTTATTCTTGATCTTGAAAGTATTAAAACTAGGTACTAGCAGTCTGCATGCTTGTTGTTACTCTTTAGTAAAAAATATAAAGATTAACATGAAATATCACCTAAAAATTGGGCCTTTTAACATTACACCACCTATTCTTGTACAAAAAATAGAATATCTAAAGAATGCAAAGTTTGCGGAGATACAAAATACTAAGTTTAGAACTTCTTATCAATACAATTTAAGCCTATTGTAGGTTCTTTGATTCAAAAAATATGCCACACAAGATTCTTTTTCTAAAATAGTACCATAAACACTATGCTTTGAAAGGCATGCTAATTCCATCATGCCCTCATAGCTTCTCATTGGAACACATTGATTGGTGATTCCTCTAAAAATCATGATTGTGTGATAGATCTATATTCATGCAAGCACACTAATACCAATAAAGCTCTATCAATGACATTAGCTGAACATAACTAATGACTTTAGGAGTAACCACAAAGACTAACAAAAACTTCCTGTAGTTTTTCTTTGCGTCAGTTGCGTCATCCTTGTCGTTTTGTTTTGTCATTTTTGGTTGTTTGACTCTATAGTCGAATGGAAGAAGGCACTTAGAGAACTAGATTCTATATCTCTCATCATTTCCAAGGACAAACAAGAGATGTTCCCCAGTTAGAGCCAACTGTTGTCGTTAATTTCATTTTAGTGAAATTAATGACAACACCACAAAATTTAATCAAGAATTTGGTTAAAATTATAGTGTTAAACTCGAAGTATATTTTAATGTTAATAAATTATGATTATTTATTAATCTTTTCGCTTTATAATCTTTAATTGTTTAATTTAATTTAATTTTTATTCTTAATTTTTTTAATTTTTGTTAAGTTTTTTTAATGTATTACATATAGTATTATGTGTATATAAAAATATGATGAAGTCTTAAATTTAATTTATCATTCCAAGATCATTTATTATGCCAAAGGCGTTTCCTTATTTGAGAAGAATGAGCTATTTTTTAAGATTAGCGGTTCATATTTCACAAGAGCAAAGGACGACCATTAAAACTATCTGGTTCGTTGATTTGATTTCCTCGCTGGCTATCCAGGCAAGTTAATCTTATTTTCTCCTTGCAAGTTGATGTTCTCTCATCCACATATGTCCCATTTATTATTTTCATCCACATAGAACAAGTTGTAGCCGGCTCGTCATTCCCATTTATGTACTCGTCCTATACATTATCATTTATTGTTTTCGTGTGTTGAAATGATATAATTGGATTGTAGGATAGGCTATCTAAAACTTGAGTGGAAGCGATCATGGCTACACAGTTTCCTTGTGAAATCTTTTCCGAAATGATGACCTCGCCTAATTGTTGTTTCTACAAAATAGCCTTTGTTACATTCCTTGGTGGATCGGGAAATTAGGTTACAAGTGTGATCGACCTTGCCAAAGGACTGAGGAAGGTCAAGAATTTATATCCTCTTGTACTAGTAGTCTAACTAGATGTTCCACATGACCACATGTTACAATTGCATAACCAGTCTCAATTTGGGATTTTGGATGGTTGTGGTTTTGATTTGGGATGTGAAGTTTGAGGAGTTTAGCAAAATGGTGTATTTGAATGCCGACATATGGGTATTTATATGTTGTCATAGACTTCTTCTGCGAGAAGGCGTCAAGTTACACAACTCAATATAAGATTGGATACTACCAGCAGTGCCCCCAAAAAGGTCACGTGGCCTGCTGAGTTGGCGCAGGAGTGCCCAGCTTTATACTTCAATACTAGAATGTTTGTGTTTGCAACCAATTTTTTAACCTTCAAAATCATGATGTAAACTCTCATTTCTACTACTCCAACACCCTTTGCAAAGAAGGTATTTTGTATTTGCTTTGTTTTATCTATGGAAACAGTACTAATTTTCCATAATCTGATATTGACCACAGTAACCCCTGTTTCTTTGCAAGATTTTTTGAAGATGTATTTTCAAAATTTGTACAAGCCAATCCTGTGGCGTATAGTTTGGTGTTGGTAATGCTATGGCGTCATCCAGAGAATGTCAAAATTTAGAGAGTTAAAAGTAGTGCATTATTGTGCTGCAGTGAAATTCTTTCTTCTTTATACTAAGCCTGGTGTGAGACGTTTTAGCTTTGTATGAATAACTAACAGTAAATTTTTAATATGGATGTGCAGGGTTCAAAACTCTGGAGGTTCACCAGCAAGGAAGAGAACATGGAGAAGGAAGATATCAAGAGATTGATGGACAAATGGTGGGAAATATACAACGCTGGATCACTTGACTTGAGATCAAATGACGTAAATACATAGGAAAGAGGAGATATGGAGCAAAATAGGGTACTCCTCAGGCTTTGCGTGGTGAAATGCCTAAGCGAGCCCACATATTTCCCGCTCCACTAGTAGCGTGAGGAAAAATACCTCATGCTTCCATGACAAAGAGACAATATATAACAATATATAAATTATAATACATGGTGGTGAAATTGTAAATAGTAAGCTAGTAGCAACCCATGTTTTATTCAAACAAATTCCATACTAACATACATAAAAAAAAAAGTATTTTGATTTTTTTGGGGGAAAATATGCGCACAACCACCTATTCTTTTTTTCCTCGATGAAAATTTGCCATATTTTATTGTAAATTTTGATAAAGTTTATATTGATCTTAGCCCATTCAATCAGATGTGGCTTAACTTGGAAGGTGTAGAAATATAGATATAGATAAGGGATAGGAACAAAGCCATTGAGAATGAGTGATAATGAGATAGAGAGTGGGGGGGGGGAGAAGATAAAGTGAGAGATATATGTAGAGGGAGAGAGATACTGCAAAGAGGGAGGGATGACTCAATATATACAGAGAGGGAAATCGAGAAGGAGAGAGATATAAGGAGATAAAGGTAGAGAAAGATGATGATAGAAAGAAAGAGAGAGGGAGAGCGAGAGGGAGAGATAAGTTATAGAGGGATATTTGTAGAGAGTGATTAAGAGCAAGAGAAATAATGATAGAGGTAGATAAATGGATAAAAAGAGATAGAGAGGGAAGCAAGAGGGAGATCAAGATATAATGTAGAGATAAAGATATAATGTAGGGGAGGATAAGTTAATAAAAGAGAGGTAGTGATATTGAGATTAGATAAAGAGGTGGAGGGGAAGATAGGGAGATATAGATAGGTAGGGCAATAATGAGACGAACAAAACAAATAGACTAAATATTTTTCTAATTACAAAAACTATCATTATTTAAATGTCCTAGCATTGACTTCATTTACTAGACAAATCTATGCATGAAAAAGGACATTTATTTTCTTAATTGATCATCCACATCTCTTCGGTGTACCCATTGCACACCAAGGTGTGATTGCTAGTATATAATATTTTGTGTAGTATATTATTTAAATACTGACTAAAAGAAAATATAATGGAATGAAGCATATAAAATCATGTGTCTAGTCTTTTATTTGCAATTGCAAGTGGTTACCTTACAAGTTTTATTAACTTGTAAAGGGCTTTATAAATCCCGAAATAAGCCTTATGCATATAACACGAGGCTTTATTTCTCATGCTACAAGTAATATTAACTTTCTAAATTTTTTTCAAAACCCAACCTTAGAGGTTGAAGGCATTTTTAAAAAGCTTATAAACTTGTATTTTAAAGTCTGAAACCTGATACCTAGCAAAACGGTATCAAAACAACATTTTAAATATAAGTTGAAAATGTTACAAGTTTTAGAAACTGGTAAAAGGATTAGTGAAACCCGATACTTGCAAGGTATTTTATAATACGCGAAAATGCATAGTTTTCATCATTTTTAGGTCTTCTTATTTGCCTCACATGTTCAAAACCACTGATTTCGACTCGCATCAAAGCCCAGGAAACTCACCTTTAGCTTTTTGGCTTGTATTTTTGCCCTGCTAAGCCCGCGATTGGAGATTTTTGTGGGATCTTGTGAATGAAATTCGCCATTTGTCTGATGAAAACTATCATGAAAACTAAAGTGAATCTCAAGGAAAATACAGTGTTGTTACACAATGCAGTGATTTGTAATAGAAATTCAGAATACTGTCATATGAAGGAGAATACTTTCCCAAGGCATGAAGAAAGGCCAAAGAGAGAATGCATATAAACACCTCACTTTAAGCATAGTTCACAGAGGGGGCGGTTATTTCAAATGTGTAGTCCCTTGTCATGATAAGTGCTAAAGAAGTAGATTGCCTGAAGCACTCAATCGAAAACACTATCATGAAAATAGTAAAACCATGAAGATGTGAAAGTGGAGCATGAATGCATGATAAAGAGTAGTTTCATGATAAAGCTGGACGCTCAAAGAAAGGGTCTCCATGTGGTCACAAGATCACGATGGAAATGATATGAAAAATCACAAATAGGGCTAGAAAGATATTTGTAGTTCCTTGAACTCCAATTGCTCTTTGTGTTTGGTAAATTTTCAAGGACATTATCAATGGGTGATTATGTCATCTCAAAGAGGTGATTTCAAGCACCCTAGGGATAAATATGATAGTCTATAGAGGAGGCAAATCAAAGTGACTTGCTAGTGGAGGTGATTTCAAGCACCCTAGGGATAAATATGATAGTCTATAGAGGAGGCAAATCAAAGTGACTTGCTAGTGGAGGGGAATTCAAGATGCAGAATTCGTGTTGCAGCTAAATGATCTTCCCGAATTCGTGTTGCAGCTAAATGATTTTCCAGTATTCGTGTTCAAAATTCATGTTGCAGCTAAATGATCTTCCATAATTCGTATTGCAGCTAAATGATCTTCCCAAATTCGGATGCAGTCCTGGATGTTTTGAAAATCGCTTGAAAGTGGGTTTCTAAGACTCATTACAAGTGCAAGTACCCCCTGCATATGTAAAGTGTAACAAGTACCCCCTGCATATGTAAAGTGTAACAAGATCTTCCCATTTGTGAAAGAAATTCTCATGTTCTTCCCAGCCTATAATCGGGATTCTGAATTCCAATTACAAATTCATTTCTCAAACAAAGAGTTACTTCCAAACACTGTTGCAAGTATGAAATTCCTAGATGATGTTCCCATTCGCAATGTAATTCCCAAAACCCAAATTTGTCTTTTGAAGTCATTTTCAAAATAAAAAATCAAGGTTTTTCCCTTACTTGCAGTCAGGATTTTAAAACCCAAATGTAGGTGAAAGCATCTCCCCAATATACATGTAATAAGGTTTCTAAATTCTGAATACAAGTAAAAGTTATCCTCCATGATATGTATATGCATTTGCAATTTGAACTTTCCATTTCTAAGTTTAAATGTGTATATTTTATCTACCTGTAGTGCCTATTAAAAAAAACTCAAAATTCCTCATTGGCCTCATTTTAAAAGCCGATCACGTCATTTTTCCTCCAAAACCCCTCTGCTCTTGTTCTTTATATGCATAGCTCCAGATCTGTAAAGTCCTATCCTGAAAGATTGTGTTATGGCTTCTTTAGTGACTAAAGAATGACACAAAGCAAGAACGACAACATGATAGAGCCAATAAAGAGAAGGATAAGTGATGGAATGATTGAGAGCAGAGAATGCTTTGAAATTTAAAATGGTCATGAAGAGATGCTTTCTCAGTAAAGGCCATTGTGATGTGGAACAATCAAGGATGCAGGTTCATGTTCTAGTTCAAGATGCTTCCACCAAATCTAAGTACTTAATCATGAAGCATCCTGTAGCAGCATAAGAAATATGACAATGGATGATGTAAATATGAGTCAAGTACATTAGGACTTGTAGTTTGAATAAGTAAAAGTTAGTTATAGAATAGGTCAAAGTTTGTTGGGTTTCTCACATCTTTTTCTCCCACCGTCTCACCTATGTGTAGGAGTGAGCTTCGTTGTAAAAATGATCTTTTGTTTTTCTAAAAGTAGGCTATGTTGAATTCTTGTAAGGTGAAAAATTTATCTTTCATAGTGCAAAAAGTTTCCAAGTGAATAAAATAAGCAAGTTTGTTCAAACTTTGTGTTGGAAAGCTTAAGGGTTGTTTATGTAATCTTATGTTGCATAAGTGATTCAAACCTATATTCATTGAGTAGTGTTATTCCACTGTCATAATTTCATGAGTACTTGATTTGTATACTTTCGTAGACTTTGTGTTACAATATGATCAACGAGTTAAAATAGTTTATAGTGACTTTTAGATAAAAAGAGTTGAGTGACTTTGTGCCTCTGTTTTAAGTATCTTCATAGAATTTAGAAGGTATACGATTAAATACTTTGAGCTTTCTTGTTTACAAAAAAAATGATACTTTATCTCACAGAAATAAGTGTAGAAGAGTTTGGGTTTCTATAACTATTTCATTAGGAAGAAAATTGGTATAATCTTTGGTTGTTCTTATGTCAACCAAAAGGCTATTGATATTAGTGTAGAAATAAGTCCCTTTTGATGGAATTTTATTTACTGTTCTAAGAAAATATCTGTAAATCATTCCTAAAAAAGAGGAATTGATAGCGAGAACCACCATTTTATGTGAGTATCAGTTAAGTCCTTATTGAGCCACCTATCATAAGATGGGAGCCTCCCCTATTGCTGAGAGGAGAGAGAAATCTCATTCAACATTATCTAAAGTCACAATTTTGTAAGTTGTTGTCAAAGTGACTTACAAAAATTTTAGCCAACAAACACCTAATTGAATTCTAGTAAAGCAAGTATGGGTTGCTCTGCAACTCTCTTCTTCAAATATTGAAAAATTCTTTTAGCCTCCCTGTCCACCAGAAATTTCTTTTCCAATCTCCCTTGATGGTGTCTATGATGGGTGTACACACATGATTTAAACCCCTAATGAATTTCCTATAGAAACTTGCTAATCCATGGAAACTACTCACATCTGCAATTGATTTTGGTGTAGGCCAACTCAAAATGACTTCAATCATGTTAGGATCCATTTTCAATGTCCCATTTAAGACTACAAACCCAAGATATAGAAACTATATCTTCATAAACTCACATTTTTTTAGATTTATCATTAGCTTCTCCTCATTCAACCATCTCAATACAATATTCAAATGAAATAAGTGTTCTTCTTTATTATAACTAAAAACCAAAATATCATCAAGATAAACCACCAAAAAATTACCAATAAAAGGCTCCATGACTTCATTCATGAGCCTCATGAAATGGCTAGGTGCATTAGAGTGGCCAAAAGGAATTAAAAGTCATTCATAGAGCCCTTCATTTTCTTAAAAGGCTATCTTCCACTCGTCTCCTTGTCTAATCTTGATTTGGTGGTATCCACTCTTAAGGTCTATCTTGGAGAAATAGGTTGCTCCACTTAGACAGTCCATGATATCTTCTATCCTTGGAATTGGAAACCTATATTTGATTATAATCTTGTTTATGACCCTAGAATCTGTAAACATCCTCTATTCACCCCCTTCTTTGTTGCCAAGATAGTAGGAACCACACATGGACTAAGGATCTCTCTGATTAGTCCCTTATGAAGCAACTCCTAAATTTGTTTCTTAATATCTTCATTTTGTTGTAAGATCATCTTTATGCTACTTTATTAGGTAGGATATACCCTAGTATGAATTTAATATCATGGCTAATATCCCTCATTGGTGGTAGGGAGTTTGGAAGTTCATCTACCACAATGTCAACATACTTTCTCAACAATCCTTGGATCTCCATAGGAAAATAATCAACCTTTGTTGGTTTTATATCAGTCCTTGGTCTGATCATGATTTCAAATCCTATCTCCTCCTTTTTCATGGTTTTTATGATTTCCCTTTCTCCCACCAACATCACGCCAGATCCCACTTGTAGTATTTTATCTCCATCTTTCAATGGTTTTAAAGTATACAAGACTCCATCCTTCTCTATGACATATGTGTTCTTCCTTCCATCATGCTATAAATTTCTATCATATTGCCTTGGCCTATCAAGAAGAATATGATATAGATCTATTGGAATAATGTTACATACCACTTTATCCTTGTATGTACCTATTTGGAACTCACATGTTGGTGTTTGAAAATGTTTATGCTTTGAAAGCCACCAATATACCTTGAGACTGAGCTGTTAGGGGTGGTTAGCTCCAAGTATGAAAAATTTGCAAGGTAACTGGACCAACTATAGGGACAAGACTACCTTCTGTTCTTCTGGCTCTATTAAACCAAGGCGGGTACACCTAATCCAGATTAAACTCAACTCTTTACAACTCCTTATACTTTGGATTTAAACAAAAAATAATGATAAGAACGTACTAAATGATAACCAGGCTTTCATTGACTCTCCATTACCATGGCAGGACAACAACCAACAACTGTAAAAAGTAAAGAATTCGGTAATGATTTTGATTTAAGTTTTGAGATAGAATATAGCCAAACCTATCAGACATATATCTCAAAAGAATATACTAGTTCTAGACCAGTGCCTTATCCATTGGGCAAACTCCTCAATACAATACTGAAAACTAAAACCAACCAATTGGTCAAGACTCATAACCATAAACATAAATCTCTCAGACCACACACCACTTATAATATCCTTTCGTAGATAATCCAAAAAGATAATGTTATATCCAAAGCATTTTAATTTGATCTAAGATCGAAGACTTGTGGAATAGAACATATGCATAAGAAAAACTTATACAGTAAGCCAAGAAACTCATAATTCAAAAGATAACACAAAGGAGAGACTTAAAATATGAGAACACTTATATTAAGTATGATTATATCTATTTTATGCATCAATATGCCAAGGAAATATACAATGCAACAATCTGCAAAAGATCATACAACTTTCCATTCTGTCTTAATACAGTCTGAATTTTTTTTTCTATATCCTAGACTGGAAACAAATATAAGCCTGATGTTCCCTACTTTCCTGATTCTCCAGCCCCTTAAATGATCTTGAAAATCCCTTTATATGAATAGGGATGCAAAAAGCTTTAGATCACTTAGGCTTAGGGTTTACCACTCAACCATGTCAAGAATTAGAAGCATTTAATTCATTTTACTACCTGCAATCAAGTTGAAACCCTATCCTTTTCTCCAATTTGTGCAATATGATCTGATCTGTAGCCATACTTCTTGGGTTGTGGAGTCAGTACCATGAAGTTTCAAATTTCCAAGCCATGATGCAGAGAGTAACCCAACATAAATTTAGAAGAGACCATGCGCCGCTCTAAGCATTTATCAATCTGAATAGAAACCCCAACTGTCAAATATGGACATAAACATATCGTGGCATATCAAATTTCAGCCCTAATCTTATCCCACAGCTGTGCCAAATCAACCCATAAAATCAGATCGAGGCATTCATGGCTTTGAAACAAAATCTTAGTCCACCGCCATGAAAACCCTCTGAGAAAACAATTTAAAAATTTGAAAATTAGTTATAAAAATCACAGGTGGCGCAGAAATTTTTTATCTAATGGCCGAGATAAAACCCTATCTTCACATTAAAACATGGTTGTCAATCTCCTTTAAAAACCCAAGCATCAAGTAAAAAAGATTACTTGAGCCCGGTCAACTTTCATTGACTTCCACGCGGCCCCTCCCAATTGAGCCTTAGAACCACCTATCCCTTACCCTTTTGCATAGGCTCTACACTCCTTACCACCGACTTGGATGCGTGTTAAGATCTCACCATCGTGCGATGCATATCTTCTCTGTATCTTACCTTTGCACGATGGCGACAACCGCTGGATCTGTTTGACTGTCCCTTAAGATTACTTTACCTTCTGTCGGGTCCTCTCATTGTCCACGTGTCACCTCCTAGTTTTTTGGTCCCACCATTTATCTTGCTTCCTATGCCACTTTGAACTACCTAATTTGTTGGGACCTCTGCCACCTCACCATCCTTCTTGGCACCGCCACCTGTTAGTTTGCCATATGCAGTGAAAACTTTAGTGGTGATTACTCGCCATTTGGCGAATGTCGCATGTCGGAGACCCCAGAATTGGCAAATATTTTTCACATATTAGATTGACCCTATCGCCCAACATTTATTAATATTGGGTCCAAAGCCTAGGCCCATCACCCATCGGTTTATTTAATTTTTCCATTTCTTACACATTATCGCCAATGGAATATAAATTTTGGTCCCCATAAATTTACAACATTCACCTATAATTTCTAAGTGACCCCAAATCGATGGCCTATATTCGCCTGACATTTTATGGATGCATGTCTCTAACTGACGTAATTTAGCCAACTTTATTAATCATGGGAAGGTATTGGACGACCCATAATTTCTTCAGAAATAACAAAAGACATGTTATAATTACGCGGGCTTGCCCAAATATTTGTATACCTAATACCTCCTGCCAAATTTTACGAATAAGGATTAGTATTAAAACATTCTGATATCTCTATGATATCTCTATATTTGATTGTAGTGAAGTTTCAGACTATTGAGTGGAACTGTATACTCAATACTGCATTGGCGAGTCGCGACTGCATTACTGCATTTTAATTTGAGGCAAAGGTAAGTGATACTTATTCTATGACTGTGATTCGAGTTCATTTACATTATTTCAGAATAGGTTTGCAAAAATGGGGTTTCTTTTCCCTTTTGACCAGAAATACACCACACACCATTGATTTGTGCTCATTTAACGGTCTCTGGCACTGTCGCACTATTGCGGGTCCCATTAACTTTTGGCTTGTCATTTGATGTGACTAGGACATGTGTGAGTGTCAATCATTTTAAATTATAAATTCAGCTTATTAGTTATTACATTTAATAAATGTTATTAAATGTTTAGTTTTATAGTGTAGTCAGATTTAGATTTTAATTCAATTATTTCTATCTTATAATCACACATCGATATGACACATTGGCAAATTAAAAATAGAAACTTGCTCTGGACTGATAAAGAAACTTAACCATTTTAAAAATCTCAGTCTTCAGATTTAAAAAATGGAAGTACTAATCCATCCCTTAAGCATATACTTAAATGTCTAATACACAGGTAAAGAAACTAATTAAAATATTGTATTCATAGAGAAGTCTAAGAATAATTTTTTGTACGCATAAAAAGAAATTTGAAACGAACTTGGAATTTTTTTAATATTTTTTTTTCAAAAAATTACATCGTATAGTAAAAATAGAAACCTACTAGGCAACTTCTTATCAGTATAAAAAAAAGTGAAACTTTGCATGTCCATTGTCAAAAAACTAGGGTAACGAGAATGGGTAAACTAGGGAATCAGGGATCTTCATCTTCCCTTTCGTCTGAGAAGAATTTTCCAGAGAGGATAATCTTTGATAATTCATCAATCCATGTGTAGTCTGACTCGTTGAATTCATCAAGGTAAAACCATTTTCGGAGAAAATCCCTCCCAAGCCGTGCCCATTTCCCATGTCGCATTAGTTGCTCGTCATTGAGGTTCAAAAGAAAGGGTTGTCTAGCAACATTTCTGCCCGGCACCAACAACTTGTGTATATCTCTTGGACAAGGGATCCCCACCCCTAATTCCACAAAAAAAACAACATTGACATCGTCCTTCAAGAATTTCTCTTTAAAAACCTTCCTCAACAACATCAACATATCCACCTTCTGTCCTCTTAGGTCAAGGAGAGACGCAAAAAACTGGGAAATAATGTCTGTGTAGATGTGGTATCTGTCGACATTCTCAAGGAACTCTCGACCCAATAACACCAACACAACAGAATCTATAAAAGCGTCGCCACCAACCTCTCTATAAATGGAAGTGAGGATTTCTTCCGAGACATTGCCCAAAAATGACCTCTAGTCATCTGGGGATGTGCATCTCTATTAGAATATCTAATCTTTACTTGTATTTTAATTAGGAGATTCATATGGAATCCCTACATGTATTTTGTCCTCTAGTGGGAGGACAACTCTTTTTATGTAATTCCTTAATAAGGAAAGTAGTTTATTCCTCCTTAAGAGGACTTCAACACATGTCACACACACTTATGAATGGTGGCATTCATATACTTGGGAGTTACATTCCAACTCCTCTCTCTCATCTCTATTTAAGAGATGCTCCTCTCTCATTTCTTGTAATGCAAGGATGAAGAATGATCCATGAAGAAGTTATTGTAATGTGCATCTTGCACTCTCTCTCTCT
>MU226911.1:1881756-1892439 GCA_018584345.1 Thuja plicata
TCCAACTCCTCTCTCTCATCTCTATTTAAGAGATGCTCCTCTCTCATTTCTCGTAATGCAAGGATGAAGAATGATCCATGAAGAAGTTATTGTAATGTGCATCTTGCACTCTCTCTCTCTCTATTTTCTCTTTAGGCTGTGGCCTCATTCATAATATCACAAAGGGGTTTTTCTTTGCTTTTCCCCTTATAAAACATCTTGTCTCTCTTGTCTTTGGCTCGTTTGATGAATGCTCTTAGATCTGGCCTTCATGGTAACATTTCTCCATTTTTAAGCTCTCTTGGATTGTTTATGTTCCTTTGCTCTTCCATTATTATTTCTTACAATCTCAAACGGATTGGTGTATCCATCTTTAATTCTCGAAAGCCTAAAGACCTAAATACCTAAACCTTAAAACCAGAGGCACAATTTCTACCATCGACAGCTCTGACTCTTAATCTACCAAAAGAAAAATGAAGAAGAAAGAAACCATATTCTTTTTAAATAGACCCGACCCCTTGATTGATAGTAGTGATCACATATAATTAGCAATTAATAATTATTCTTTCTTTAATCGTATTTAGTGCAATTTCCATAAATGCATTATGCGTATTATGTGTGTGAGAGATTTAAATCTACTATCCTTAATCTTTCATATCTAAATGTAAATCTTTCCCATAAATGCATGCGTACTATTGACAGTTAAAGATGGTAGTTAAAGAATGTCACTAATAAGGCATTTATTTCTTTTCAAGTTACGAGTTACAAGTTACAGTTGCACTATCCACCATCCATGTCAAAAAATAACCACTAGTAATCAACGATCATGGTTACAGTGCACTTTTTAAGGATTGATACGTGTCATCATTCTGGTGACTTCCTGCAGAAGTCAGTTTCCTTCCAAAATTTGGTCTGAAATTAAATTTCAACCATTGATCTAGGATGATCAAATGGTCTCAAATAATACATTTAACAATACCTAATTAGGTTATGTGTCTAATGTGTGATCAGTTATATTTGCAAAAAATAAAAGCGATATTCGCTGCACATTGCATTAATTACAATGTTACGTGTCATTATTCGGGTGACTTCTTGGAAAACTTTGTTTCCTTCACGAAATTGGGCCAAAATTAAACTTCAGCCATTGATCTACGATAATCAAACAGTCTCAAATAAGACATTTAATATTAGTTGATGTTGGCCCACATGACGCATTGACGAGTCCCATCTTTTGAGAATCGCCAAATAAAATATTTATTTTTCCCATAATTAACGATAGATTATCCAATAAAATAAATATATTTTCAAACGACACATAAAAATAGCCAGTACAAATAATTTTTTTACCTTCACAAGAAAATAATTTGCCTCATATTATATATTTTCCCCCACATTAAGTTATAATTCGCCATGATTTTATGGAATTTTCATTCGACAGGGAAAAAATTACCTACGCCTTTATATTATTTTCCTAATTTGGAAAAAAACTTCGCCATGATCAATAAAATTTTGCCCCTAAATTAATGTATGATTTGCCAGGCTTTTACACTTTTTCCTAGGAGGGGGTTTCTTAAAGTTATCCCTGGCCATATGTCAGCACCTACGCCATTGCATGATCTGACTAGACCTATCATGACTTGAATCACACCATAGCACCCTACCAACACATGTCACCATGTGGAACCTTCTGCCACATCATCTAAGCACAGACCCACAAAATTACCCTCCTGTTCGCTAGTTGGCCGCCACATCACGACCATCCAACCACTTGGCCATGTACCGTTGGCCAAAAAGTCACATGCCTTTCGACACTTAACCACTACATGTTATAAAAATTCTAAGTACCTTCACTGCACAACCAATGTGGGATAAAGGACTTAGACTGTTTCAAACAAAAAAACAAACCAGCGAAGGCACCGATGATTCTCTGACTATTTCCAACTCTTTTTGACTGCATAGAGACAATCCAAAGGCATAAAAACTTGATGTCCTCATCCCTCTACAACCTCCTCACACGAGATGAAGATAAAAACCATCTGAGACTTGAATATTTACAACATGAAAGAAGGTTGAAGATCTTTAAAAAGATTAAAATGACACTCACAAAAATGAGTGCAAACACAACCTAACATTGTTCATTCACCAAGAATTTCTATCCTTTTTTCGACCATGAAGCTTTATAAGGTGCATTATAAGGCAACCTCTTCAAATTCAAATTCTCAACCATTTCAATAGAAACCAAGTTATAGATACAGTATCTGAATCAATGACCACTTGGTAACACTTACCTTGAAATTTTGATATAATTCTGAATAGAGACTTCCTTTGGGGTTTCTCCTTCTCCTTAGGTACTTTGATCAAATTCCTCCTCATCAATATAGATTCTTTAACTTTTGGTTCTTCAATTTGTAGTGAAAGAGTTTACACTTGTAGCTTGATCACCTTGTGCAATTTGGTTTTTTCTTTCACTTCTAAAAGAAGTAGATGATTTTTCTTAAGCATATTTCCATGCTTGGTGACTTAAAAATTTATTACATTTGTATAAATTTCTAATGAATCCATTTGTTCATCCTCTACTCCCAAATCTACCCCTAAAATTTGATCTCCTTCCCTTAAATCTTCCCCTTGAATCTGAAGTTTGTTCTTGTGCATTAATTGTCTCTCCTTGAGGCTTTTGGGACTATCCTCCACCAAAAAAGGTTCCTCTTCCTCTGAATTTCCTTCCTCTACCTCTATTTTTTTTCTTTCTTCCTTTGTATCTTTGCTTCAACCTTCAAGGCTTATTTATAACATTCTTCAACTTTTCTTAGACTTGTGAGACTTAGTTCATCTTGTAGGCCATAGTTTATCACATTCAAATACCTTACAACTTTGTCAACATCTTCTTCCATGTGGTTTTATCTAATAATTAATTTTTATAACTGTTCTATATATGTCTTCACATCCATGTCTTTTTGTTTCAAAATTTTCAACCTTCTATACAAATGAATGACATAATCACTAGGTAGGAATTTACCCTTCAATTTTACAACCATTCTATCCCAAGACATAATATTTTCTTTTCCTTTCTTCTACCTCTCTTCTTGTACACAATCCCACCATAGGGATGCATTTACTTTTAGTTTTGTTCTTTCCAATTTCACTTGTTTCCCCTTAGGTATATCCTCAAAATCAAAATACTTGTCTAATTCTCCTATCCAATCAAGGAGTTTTTATCCATTCAGACTTCCTAAATATAATAGGATTTCCATCTTCACCTTGGAACCATCATTCTTAACCGCCTTTAGCAATATGATATCCAACCTCATCTCTTAAACATCTCATTCTTCTTCATGTTCTTCTTGTGGTGTATTTTTATCATCCACTTCTCCTTCTTGGTAACTCAAATCTCCAGTGACCACTCCTCTTCTTTGGTTGGTCTCAACTATTGTGAGTCTTTCATGAAGGCTTTCCCTCATTGGTCTTAATTTCTTCAGTAAGAGAGTCTCTCACCTCTCTGACTATTATTTACATACTCACCCTTGAAGGCATCTTGGCATTTGTTCAAATTTTTAGCACCTTATTATTTTTTCTAAGTGACCTTCCTTACTCTAACACCAATTTGATGCAAAGGAAGGACCTTCTTTACAATATCAACATAAAGTGATAAGGTGTTTATCACACATCACCATAGGTGTGCCTAAGTACTCATCTCTAAAATTATAGTATTGGAATCCTTTAGGGACTTTGAACCAACAATATTTGGTCACTACAAATATCATTAGGTTTGAAGGTTCATGAAAAACTCTTTTGTGATGATTCTCAATAGTGCAGAAAAATCATGGGGTTTACAACTCTTATTTTGTGCAACTATGAACTAAAATCCTAATGCACTTGGCCAAACAAAGGCATAGATTGTTTCAACATCTCAAAGCTGATTTCATTGGATTTTCAATACTAAGACACACACAAAAGGGTGGCTGCAAGAAGTTGAGTCCCACTTTTGGGCAAAAAGTGGAAGTGTTTTCCCTGTTTTTCAATTTTTCTATCAATTGATGTCAAAATTTGAGACACTTAGAGATTGAATCTCAAAATAATCCAATAACAAAAAATGTAGTGCTTGGAGTCTAGTTTTCAAATATGTAATTTATTTGAATACCCACATGGTAGAAAATATATTTTAGTAGGCATGTTTAAAAACTCCTTTTTCGAAATGTCTGTTTCAGGACCATACCCTACATGTGTACGAGCACCCTATTTTGAAGTAAATAAATGAATTTTTCTAAATCCTTTTGGGGAAGGTACCTAACACATCAAAGATTGGTCAAAATATTTTTTCTTTTTTTGTTAATTGAATATATTTTTTTATTTAATTTTTAATTAACTACAAAGTACATTTTCAAAACCTCTCGTGTATGACCACTATAATTTGATGAAAATTTCTCTTTTTTGGATTTTTTTTTAATTTTGAAGAAAATTCTATGTAGATTGGGCTCATATAATCTATTTTTTCAAAAACCTAAAATCAAAAAAGCTATTAAAGTTTTAGTGAACCTTACTATTTTAAGTTTAGGTACCACTTTTGATTAATAAATATTGTGAAAAATAGTTAAATTTATCATATCACTATAAAATTTATATTTTTGAAATCTAGACATTAAGAGCTCTAATGAGTTTTCATTTCATCAAAAATTTTGATTAGGAAGACCCTCAAAAAATTATGGCGAGACAAAAATCTGGTATTCAAATGCCTTAGCCACTATTTTGGAGGTCCAAGCATAGGATTGGTCCAACCAAACCTATCCCGAACTGAAATCCAATGCAAAGGGTGGTCTCGTATATTCAAATTTTAAAAAAATGGGCACACATTTAAAATGTGTACCCGTTTCTGAAATATAATAAATCAACATGTAAAACATGAGTTTCTTAAATATAATTTAATAATAAAAAAATTAAAACTAAAAACGGGTACCCAATTTGAAAATGGGCACCGATTTTTTGAATTTTGGATCGGGTGTCAGAGCCTAAGACGGGTGCCCGTTTTGAAAATGGGCACCCATTTTTTGAATTTTGGATCGAGTGTCAGAGCCTAAGACAAGTGCCCATTTTTTTCAAAATGGGTTCCTGTTTCTAGTGGCAGTTTTCATGTCCACAAGACTTCCGCCAAATTGGTACCCACCTTCTTGCACTTACCCAAAAATTCTATCTTGTTTTGAGACTGCCTATGTTACAATGACTACCATAAACAATCCTCTTAGGAAAATCACAATATAACTTGTATTAAAAATCAAAGGTGCTCAAAATGAATTGGATTAGGTCTATAGGACCTCTTTGTACATTCCCCTTTCACTACATAAGACAACATAACCAAACTTAGGCATTGTTTTATCTAATTGCTATCTATTTCTTTTGACAGTCTAATCTGCACTGTAATTAGACCAACAATCATATCAAACCACTTGCAAAAATCCACATGGAGCCCTGCAAGTTTGGAATAAGATATAGTGCATCAACATAGGCCTATCTACCCATTTGGGGATTTTTCACTACTGGAGGGCCAAATTATTTATTTATTTCAATCACTGATTACCCTAGGTAGGGTTTCTACCAATCTACAAAGATTTTTTTATAACCTTTTCAAGACTTGAAAATCAACCAAACCAATTGAAAATGAAGGCTAACTCAGCCCTCTATCACATAAAATCATGTGCAGATCATGATAAGGCTATACAATCCATACAAAATAAGAAAAATAGTTTGGAACGTATGAAAACACCAAATTTAGAATGCTCCAATGAAAAATTTCTTCTTCCACACATGCTTCAACCATGGAATTTGATTTTGGAGGCCATATATATTACCATCCATTCCAATTATTTAAATTGACCACATAGCCATATACTTAACAATTACATCAAATTTGACAACTTTGACAAAGTTTCTTGACAACATTTTTTTGGCAATATGATAATATTGTGCAAGTTTTGCAACTTTTAATGAATTGACTAGTAGCTTTCCAAAATGGATCAAGATGACCCCAAATGGTCTCAAAGGACCTTATTAGACTCAAACACTCCTAAAAAAAAAAAATGTCAAAAAATGGCAATATGCCTTATTTGACACACCTAATCACCCAATTTTTATGATTTGTTCATAGCTTATTGGTCTATGTTGAGGGGTAGATAATTACACCACTAGATAGGTGTTCAAAGTCTACTTATGTGATTGGTTTATATTCTTAAGATCTAACACTTCATTTTTCACATGATACACCCATCCCTGCTATGATTGATTCATGTCCTTGGTAGATCCATGAAATATTTATTGACTTTTATTATTGGCATGGTGGTTGGATATTGACAGATCCAAAAAAATTGAAGAGGCTCTTTATTATCCTTGGTTTGCAAGATTTGATTGCAATTGATCAAATCTATTCTAAGAAGACTTTATATTCATTGGCACGTTGACTATAGTTTTTAGCATTAAAGTTTTCCTTCCAATAATGTCTCTACTTGTTGTGTACTCTCATTGTGATTTGTGGATCGAGGCATTGATATTGGGGTCTCACGGAGGTTTGAGTTGTCATTGCTTGTCACATTAGGATTCACAAAAGCTAGTATGCCAATATTCATTTACGTTGGCATTAGAACTATTTTCTATGATCTTTTTTTATTAACCTGTGCAATACAATTTGTAATCCCACATTGACTGGATGGACAATTTTTAATTGTTCATAATTTGGTAGCCCTGTGTACTCTATTTCCAATGAAATGCATTTTGTCTTGTGGACCATGATTGTTGGTAACTTGGCTAAGTAATATGATAATTTATACTTTTTCAACAATGAAGATCACTTTCTTATTGACATGTGTAACTTCCAATATATTATTCATTGACATCAAGCCAAATTAGGTTTATTATTTTTTCAATAGTCTTATTATATTTGCGATGGAACTATCTCTAATATTTTGAAGAATTATCATCATAGTATATTTTTTAATTAATTTGAAGAAAGGGAACTATAGGAAATAGTGTGATCTTATTCTCACTCACCTTACTGAGTGTAATCTATTTCCATATTTTTACAATGAAATTCCTTTTCCTAACTCATCTTGTGAATATCTCATTTGGAAAGGTTTTAGGTCTGGAGTTTTTACTGTCATTTTTTAGCATGTTGATAATTATTTTGGTGGAGTCTCTTATTCACTATGATTATCCTCGTTCTCTTTAGTATCATATTTAGGAGGTATATGAAGACCATGATTCTTTACCATCTCTTGATGCTCCTGTTTCCAACTCCAGTGTGGCTCTTCATTTTTCAGATCAAATAACCCATGGTTGTGATCCTTAGGAGGAGGCTATAGATGGTTTAGAGGTTCCTAATTTTTTGTTAGAGATAGTTGATCCACCATCACTATATACTTTCATTATTCCTAATTCACACGATTCCTATTTTCTAGATATTTGTTCATTGGTTGTCAAGTCTCACATTTAAGATTTGAAAGAAACATTTGAGGGGAGTTATATTTTCTTTGATGATAGTTTCACAATAGTTGGATAATCTTCTACATTGTATTTCAAGATTTAAATTTGTGACTCTCCTCCTTCACTTGATTTTTCACATCTCATGGTTTAGTTTGATCATGCTTATGTGATGAATTCTTCAAGATTGGAGACTCCCATTTTGTTTTTAGAGGCATCTCTCCTATTTCTCCTATTTGATGATAGTTGTGGTACCAATGTTTTCCCTTCATCTTTGTCTTTGGAGCTTGTTCAAAATTAGTTTCCATTGGTTCCTTGTTCGTCACTTTCTATTGTTATTGGAATGTTTCTGATTAGTTTGTGGCATCTTCTTCATCCAAGGACATGGAAACATGTGAAAAAATTTAAGAGACAATATCATCATAATAAATTTGGATTCAAATTCCAAATTCCTATCCATAATGGGAAGCCTTCCTACATTTGAACTTGGTTTCTCTTCTTCCCAAGGGAAGATATGTTGTTTTTAAGTATTATTAGACTATATTTTTCCTTCAAGCACTCATCATTTTTGTAGGACATTGTTCATTATGTGGGGACTATGTTGTTTCCTTCTTTCCTTCGACCTATGAGGGGATACATGATTGTACATAATGTTAGGACCAAAAGGAGGAAAGCACAACTAGTGGGGATGAATCCATTTTCCATACCATATAAATTTAATTTTACTTTATTCAACTAGATCTAGAAGATAAATAGTAAATAAAAGATAAAAAACACATAACAAAAAACATCAAGATTTGTTCTTGAGAAAACCCGGTTAAGGGAAAACCCCGATGAGAATCAAACCCACAAGATGAATTTACTTTATTAAAAGCACTGCTCAATTAAGAGAAAAATAGAGAACAAAGGATGCACATGCAACCATAGGCTTACAACCTAATCTATAGGCACATTGCCCAAAGCTCACTTCTCACAATACATTCATAGAACTGGCCCTCAATCAGGTTCATCGGTCTATCTTCAATTAAAATAGGGTGGAATCCATTACAATCAAACTGACAAACATCATCTCCAATGCCAATACAGTTCCAATGAAGTACAATCTCTACCTTAAAAGAAACAAAAACACTTCTTATAATCGCATACTACCACATCTTGAAGACATGTAACTGATTGAATGTTTGAAGATGTTAATTTGATCACTGAAATGCAGAAAGATAATGCAAGACATTAAATCAATTAATGGATTGTATTGTCATTGATGTCAACTTGATATAATCTAATTGATTATAATCAAAGTGTCAAAGACTTCAGAGAATCAGAGAGAGAGATTATGCTTTCAGTAATGCATAAAAGACAAGAATTCACTAAGTGACTTCAAACACTGACGGATAGTGGAAGCCAACGGATAGAGATAACCGAAAGCTAAGTCACAGTGATGCCCGATAGAAGAAACCGATGAGCATTACTGAAGAGCAGAATCACAAGAATTACCGATAGCCATAATTATATTGTTAACCGACAAGCACAACTTTGAAGTGAAGCCCGAAGGACAGACAAACCTGACAGAAAAACAACCCCGATGAAGAAACCCGAGGGGAACTAAAGTGTTGACCGAAGCTATCAAAGAGTTAAAACATCAAAGTTAACTGGAGTTCAGAAATGAAAAAATATCTAGCTGGAAGAGCTAAATATAGACTTAAGTAGTTGTTATCATTGTTTTCATTGACAAGATAAAGCTAGAGATAAGTGAAGGATTTAAAGATATTTTATCCAGTTGGCAAGAATATTTCTATGAGATAAAATAAGAGTTATGCTTTAAATCAAGATTGGCTAAGATTTTTGATCATGCCAAGAACAAGAAAATCAAGAAGAGATAAATGGTGATATCATGTCTATGAAGAGACAACTTAATTCATTATGAATGAAGGGGAGTGAATAAAAAAGTGAATGGTAAAGAGAAACTGATGAAGAACAACTTCATATAGCCCTGATCAATCAAGCTGAGGAAAGAGATAAATATTTCTGCGGACACCGAGCAACAGAGAACAACATCACCAAGCATAAACAAAAGTGGAGCAAAGTTATTGAAAATATATATTGATCAGAATGGTTTAACGAGCTTACAATAGATCTGAAAATATGCAAGTATAAGTTATATATGTGGACAGATCATTTACTCTTTCAGTTTAACCATTGATTTAGAAAGTCTCTTAACCGATTGAGATTTAAAGATCCTTTCTATTTTGAGATACATCCCAAGGAGTATCAAAAAGTTTGATCATGAAGATAGCATGAGATGCTAGATACCATTTGACAAACCAGGGTTTGGTCATAGAAGGTAGCATAGAGATTCCTGATATCAAGTGAAAAACTAATCATTTAAAGCCTCTAACAAGGTCACACCTAATAGTGTGTTTGTAACCTTTAATAGGGTTGGCTCTTCACCGAGCTCACTTCAGAAGAGTGACATTTTGGGTTACCGGTCCCAAGTGGTTTTTCCCTTAACACCCTTAACAAGATTTCCACGTTAAACATTCATGTGTCAATGTGTTTATTGTTAGAGTAATAAAGTGATTCCACTTATTAATTAAATCATATTGATTTAATTATTAAGTCACTTATTATCTCTCTTTTACTTAAGCTAAACTTTAGGCATTTGATAATTAATTCTTTTATAATATTAATTATTATTATGCAACCTAGATTTTCCATTTAGGGTTTCCCGTTTAGGGTTTCGGTATCCTTTTATAAGGATTCCCTCTTTTTAAATTATTCAATTCGATGGTTATTAATTAATTGAGGAAGTTATTGCATTAAGAGTTTTTTCTCCATTATTTGCACAAGATGTTTCCTCTTCCATCAATCTGTGATTTTTGGCCTCCATAGCTTTTTTGCTTCTCTCTTTCTGTGACAGGTTTGCATGTAGGTGATTCTTGGGAGTTGTGGGTTAATAGTTTTCATCAACTCCAATATGGTATCAGAGCTCCAGATCTTCATGCCCCTGTTCTCTTCATGAGAGATTTGGCCTTGTTCTTTAATCTGTGCTTTTGAGAGGTTTTTGTCTCATATTTTAGTGGTTTTGGGGAGGATCTTTTGTTTGTAGCAGTTTGAGAAAAAACTAACATCTGGGTTGTGTCCGGAATACCCCCAAAACCCCTATTTTCATATAAGGCATGCCTTATTTGGACACAGTTGAAATCTGGGCCCTCTTTTTTGCTTGCATGACCTTGGCACATTTTT
>MU226911.1:1932283-1951968 GCA_018584345.1 Thuja plicata
GTGGAAACCCTACATAAACAATCACCAAGTAAGTATGGCGACCCCCAATTATGTTTGATATAGTAGAGAGGAAGAGGTTCATATTTAAGAAGCATCCATTCAAATCCATACTGGATGATGTGGAAGGGGCTTTCTCCAAAACCCCGCTTGGCGTTGTTCACGTGGAAGTTATCTGTGCATACATTTACTGTAAGAAGGAATCATTAGGAGATGATAATATAGCTTCTCATATGGGATCAATGTTAAATCCAGACTTCACATTCAAGGATGAGTTTGCACACCTACAAGATAACCCTATTCTTGAGTATTCGAATGCGCATGAGTTTGAAGAACCAGAATGGGTAAAGATTCTGTTAAGTAGGATACATGATGATATTTTTTGGATTGGAGATGTCCCTGTTTGCATTACTACAGATCTAATCCATCAGTTAACCAGACTTCCAATGATTGGACCTATGTTTCCCACTGGTAAGGATGTCAAGAAACAACTTGAACAAGTTTGTTTGTCTAGGAGTGATAGGCGTGGAATGACAGTTGACCCTATTAAGGAAGATGACATAAAACTCTTGACAATGATACTTGGATATAAGTTTCAACATGCAAGCAGGTTGAATAGTGTCTCTGCAGCAACAGTTCTTGTAGATATCAGAATAGTGAAGGACAACACCCAATACAACCTATGTGAGATATTGTGCGGTCAATTGATCAACAATATCAGAATTATCAAACATGACAGGAACAAAACATTCAGGTTTGGATCTTTGATCATCTATTTATATTACCATATAGTTGGAAAGGTTGCAGACTTTTATCTAGACAAAGGCAAACCCACAATGTCTCAAATATCTCTTAAGGCCACATTAGAAAGCAGTGCAAGGGATACAATGGATATGGATATAAAGATATTTAGGGTCAAAATGCAGAGCAGGTTCAGACTATCTGAGAAGATAGTTAAAAAATACAAAGATACAATATGCTTTATGGTAGAGACAGATTGCACATGCATGGAGGTAGTTGAGCCGAGAACTAAGTGGATTCATCCACTAGGGTATGAAGTAGAAGACCATATGTTAGAAGGATATGTGAAAGTCTTATTGTCAGCACCTAAAGACCCTAATGAACCTAGATGGGGCACTTACAGAGAAAAGACCGACGAAATAGATATTGAACTACAACTTGCTGTTAACAAAAGGAAAGCATCCAGAACTACATCCACCATTCTGAAAAAGCATGGAATCACTCAAGAATATTTGAACAAGGAAAAAGAAGCCAAAATTGCTAAAGAACTTGAAAAATTTGAACAGATTCAGAGAAAGAAGAAAGTAGAAAGCACCTCTGCGCCTACTACCACAATTTATCTAGATACATCTCCACCTTTTGTACCTAGCAAGAAACCTAGAGGAAGGAAGCAAGTGCCTACAAATCACCCATCCTCAAGGAACACTCAGAGCAAAGCTAAGAATGTTCAAGCTCCACCTGAGGTAGGATTTAGACCTAGTCTAAATATTTTGAGAAATAGGATTGTTAATGAAGGAAGATTAGATACACTCTCCAAAGTCTATGACAAGTATCAATAAATTGATAAAACAGAGATACACTCTATGATCATATCTCATATGATCAAGTTTAAGAAATTAGTTCTTGAACTTAAGACAGTGATACCGGATCAAGTATGGAACATATTGGAGATCATGAAAAGACATGCTATAGAAGAAGACATGAAGATTAGAGAATAAACTTTGGATACTCTTCTCCCTGTTTGTTCACATGATGAGAAGGCTATTCTGTTAGATCTAGTGAAGCCTCATCTCCGAACTAAGACAAGGACTCTACAAATTATGAACAAGGAGTATGAAAAGATTGGTAAGGACACTGAAAAAGCATTTGCACAAGTCTTTATGGACAGACACATAAATCCACCAACGGTGCCTACAACAAAAGTTACCCCAGCTCCTCCTAAACAGGCTACAACTCCAGTAATTCAGATTGCACCTATGACAGGTCCACAAGTCTTTTCACCCATAGTGACAATAACCTCTAAGACACCTAAAGATACAGAGGATACTATAGTAATTGATGATGTAAAGATATCTGTGATAACTTTTGATAATGATATGGATAAAGTTGATAAAGCATTTGTAAACACCAAGGAAATGGACACTGATGACACATCTCTACAACAGGATGAAGTTCCTTCCATTGATCCAATATACTTGGATAAGAAGAAAGATGCTCAAGATAATGAGTCACCAGTAAAGGAAATTCATGTCAAAAGTGAATGTGTAGATACAAGTCAGAATACTATTCTCTCACCATCCACTCAACCATCCACCTCATTGTTGTCAAGGTTAACTCCCGACTCAGCAAGTTTAGATGCATGGGAAGAAGAAGACCTTATCAAGATCAGCGTCCTTGCCATGGAAAAGGAAAAAGAGAAACATGTGATGAGGAACCCTCACTTAGTGGAATCAATAAACATTCTGAATGAATTAGTTCCTGTTGATAAGAATGTTGCTAAAGTTCAAATAGTTGAACATGTGGATAGCATACTGACAAACTTCAAGGCACATTTCACAAGTCTAGTAGAATCAGCTACTAGGATTGCAGAAGAAGAATACATGATGGAGAGACTAAATGAATTGGAAAAGAACTTTACCTTAGATCTGAACTCCTTAAAGATTGGGCAATCTATATTAAAAGAGTTGGTAGCAAAAGCCAAGAAGTTTATTGCAAATTGCATGGATAGAGTGAAGCTCACCTCTGAGCACACCAAAAATATTGAAGAGGCAGAAGAAATGGTGGATAGCATAAGGAAATTAGTTGAAAACTCCACACAAGGTATGAACATATGCAATAATGTCTATCAAGGTCAGCTGGACAAAATTGAGAAGGCAAAACTGGAAATTAGCAAAATCAGAATAAGGCAAACTCAGTTGAGGAATGCACTTGCACCATCTCTAGCAGTTCTTAATTAGAACATAAAATAGATTGATAACACCATAAAGACATATGATCAAGGTCCTTGGATGGATCTGATAAAAATGGAGAAATTGACATATGTTTTATGCGCGCATCTTCAGACAGTTGAGGCAATGAAAGTCTTTTGGCAGAAAGAGATTCAATCTCTTCAAGTTGTGTACCTAGAAGTCTACATGGAGTAAGTATGTTGAAGACTTATAGTTTTTTGCACACCTTTGTCATTAATGTCAAAGGGGGAGTAGTACAGAATGTGTATATACGGAGAAGTATATATGTATATAACATAAAGTATTATGATATACAGTCATTTTTGTATGAAGTCATTTTGAGTAACTTAACCACATTCCTTTGTTGCCATAAATGAAAAAGGGGGAGATTTTTGGCAAGTTGACTTCCAAAGAAAGCATGACTTATTTTGTGTTTTCAATCATGGAAACAAAGTCATACTAAGTTTCTATCAAAGATAACTTAGAATATAAAATGACTAAGTACAGAAAATAGGACAAACAGAGAGATACAGAGTTTAGCACATCAGCGCATGTGTTAGAGATCACACTAGAGCATGCGTACTTAGGTATATACTATATGATGTATATACATGCTATATCTAGATGTACAATGTATAGAACATCAGTACATAAAATTTACATGCAGATCAGTAGACCTGCAGTCCAGGAAACAGAGCATGGAAGCCGACTACAGTTTTGATCAGCGTGAATGATTTTGTAATGTAATGGCTAAGTGCCCTTAGTTATAAGTTTTTATTAATGTAATTAATGTTTTAGTAAACACACTTAGGCTGACTTGTTCAGAAGCATTGTATATTTTGTTTTAAGGCCGACTAGTGTTATATTTTGGGTCGCGCCTATTCAGTTGTAAACATATAAGTATGTAATGTAATGTAATGTTACAATCATTGATTATGAAGTAAGAAGAATTTATAGAGGGATAGTACAATGAATTCAGCATATGATATAGATCTTTAAGAGAGTAAGAGCATCTATGCATACATGGAACTGATAAGATAACAGTGTCATCACAACAGTTCATTTTGATATAGTGCATATCATCTTTCAGAAGGTTGTAGCCTTCATCTTATTCGGCAGTGAGCCATATACCTTTAACAAGTTTTTGTAAAAGACTCCTAACAGGGTCAGAACTTTAACCAGGTCATTGTACTCAAATTGTAAAGACTGCTTCTAATAGGGTGAAGGAACTTTAATAGGTTCATTATACCTAGTACAATATTTGTTGGTACTAATCCCCACCGGAGTTTTCCTCTGATCAAGGTTCTCCATAATCATATCATGTGTTATGTGTTCTTGTGTTATGTTTCTTTGGATGCACATTTGATATATGTTTAATTGGCTGAAATATAATTAATAGATAAACACTGATTCACCCACCCCTCTCAGTGTTTCTAACAATACACACATATACACACATATATATACACATACAAGTGTGTATCCATGTATACACATATACACACATACACATATTTGTGTATATATACACACATATACACACACCATACATGTGTGTATATATAGACATATACACATATATACACACACCATACATGTGTGTATATACACACATGCATATATACACATGTGTGTGTGTGTATATATATATATATATATAGTCACATATCCCACGAAATATTAAATTTGGTTTTCTAAAAATTGGAATTCCCATTCCACTTATTTTGAAATTCCAATTCCACCTATTTAGGTGGAAGATGATATTCTCATTTTGGGGGCAAAATGAGAATTTTGAAAATCCAATTCCATTTTTTTCCAAGGACCCAAATATAGAATTTGGCATTATCTAGAATTAGATAATGCCAATTCCTGTCATATTCTAGGAAACAAATGGGTCAGTCTACTAAACCTAGGACACTTGTAAAGAATCTTAAGCTTCATATTATAAAGAACAAAAATAAAATGACAAAAGAGCCTAGTACCGGAACCAGAGAAGTAGCATTATTTCCTATTGAGAATCTCCTAGTTCCTCAAGAGCTTCTACAACTATTCCTTCTAGGCATTTGGTCTCATCTCCTCATCCAATAGAGCATCCATATTCTAATTCTGTATCCTTTGCATCTTCTTGTGTCTTCTTCAAATCTTACTTTGTCCTTAAATGAACTCCAAGATTGATTTTCTCATAGCCCTATCAATTACAAAACATAGAGGAAATTGATGGCTCTACCAATTTGAATTTTTATTTTCCAAAACTCCTCCGTCGTGGTTTTCATATTCTTCATCTTGACTTGTAATTTAGCAATTTAGTCCTTGAGGTCCCTAATTATTTCCATATTGTACTAACGGGTTGGTTCTTGGGATTTTAAACCAATAATTTATTCTTCTATATTATTAGGGGAAGGTGGTCTCTGGTCATGCATTGCAATTTCTTCTTCCTTCTCTTTTCCATTAGCCTCCTAGTTAGCACTTTCCTCCTTCATTTCCTCGTCTTTCACTATACAATCCACATTGTCAGAGTCGTCAAAGGATTTTTTCATCCTTCTGGGCATATTATTCATCACATACATAATTAATTAAATGAGTCGAGCATCTTTCTCCTAGGCTCACCTCATTCTTGTTTTCATCATGTTTAATTTCCTCTTCCTTCTCAGAGTTAAGCTCATCAAGATGAGTGGTGATGTTTTTGGTTTTAGGCCCCCGCTACTCAATGTTTCTAGAAAGGGGTGGGTTTTGGAGCAGAGGATTTTCTTTTATCAAGAGTAGATTTGAGAAGAGGCACCTCCATGGCTTCAATTTAAATAGTAATTTTAATAGATTTCCCTTTCTATTTAGAACCCTAAGCTCTTTTCAGCGGGTAAGGGATTAGTTTCAATGAGCTCAATCCTAATAGAGTTGTGAGGAGGTTCAACGATTAAGAAGCTTCTTTGGGGAGGGAAGTCAAATTCATGGTGATACAAGGAAAAGATTAAACCTTGGTGGAGAGGGGGGAGCCCCTTTACTAATGCCAATAGTCAAAGACACAAACAAGTAAAAAGGAAGTTTAAAGCGACGGGCAACTACTAGGCGACGAGCGATTTGATTTAAGAACTATTATTAAAAAATGGCGACGGGCGACTACCAAGCGACAGGTGACTACCAGTGTGCTTGGCAGATGCAGGACCTGTGAGACTAGTAGAAACTAATCCTGGATGAATGGAAGACTCAGAGCAATGGTTTTCCCCATCAAGGCTGGCAACATGAAAGGGTAGGTAATACTCCTGACGTTTTGGCAGAGGGTAAAGATCTTATGCACATTTTCAGACAGAGGCCATTTGTCCAACAGGTCTTTCAACAAGAAGAGGGTCCAAATCTAGGCCTTCAGAGGTTTGGTTTTGCACATAAGTATAGATTTGCACCTAACTAGAAAGGGTCAAAAACTACAGCAAAAATGAACCCCCTGCAGATCTTCTCTAGCAAGGTCATGGTCCAACCTGCTAAACCAATATTTGTAAACCCTCGATTCCACATCCAAAAGGTAGGAAAATAGAGGAATAAGAAGAACCTAGATCTGGCACTAGAAGGACCCCCAATTCACAAGAATACACACCTAAGGGCCTTTTCCAAGGGAAAAAATAAAGTGGGGACCCCTCCCCTCACGGCCTCCCATGTGGACTTCCAGGGCTACGTTTTCTATGAGCAAGGAGAGACTTCAAGATGGCCTTCTTTCATTCACCAACCCCTCACTGTTATAGGCCCTCATGGAAAAAATTTCAAAAACCTATCTGGGATGGAAAATTCCAATCTCCGGAGGAATTTAAAGGCAGCTGGGAAATCAAGGCCAAAACTCAGTAAGGAGAAGCAACCTATCTTTGACATCTATAATGGAACCCCGCTGGGATCTTTGAAAGAGGAGATAGTACATCTATCTAAGGCAAAGCACTCAGAGCCAGCTGTAGAAGCCACTCCAACTAAGAGCCCCCTTCAATCCAAAATCAGGCAGATCTAACCTAGTCTGGAGAAAGAAAAAGGGCCCCGACCCCCAGAAATGGCTAACCGAGGATAAATTAGATACATATATTGTTCTTCTAGAACACATGCTCTGCCAGTAGATCTCCATACTTCATCAATCGACACTAGTAGGTACGTGTGCAAACCCTTTGTTGTCTTTTACACAAATTAAGGAATGGGCTCTTAAATCTTGGGCGGGATTGCAGAATTTCTTTATGCTTGATTTAGATTCCAACTATTTTGTGGCCCTTTTCGATTCCAAATCCTCTAGGGATTTGGTTCACAAGGAAAAAGGGTGGTTCTATTTGGGATCAGGGCTCTACATAATGGTATGGACCCCTACCCTCTCCACTCAAGCCAAGACATGTAGTTTCCTACCTTTCTGGATCTCCCTCCCGACATTGCCTCTCGAGTATAGGGATCCAGACATCATTGAAGCATTAGCCAATAGAGTTGGGATTTTTATCCACCATGATCTCTTACCTTTTGAATACACCCATAAGGAGGTCAGAGTATGCTTCCTTATTGATCAGATGAAGGATTTTCCATCGGCCCTTACAATCAAATCAAAATGAGGTGCTTGGTCACAAAAAATTGTAGTTGAAGAAGATAATGTGGTCCTACAGAGACAAGAAGCACTGGGCCATTTTAACTTCCAATGCCAAGAATCCAATCAGGAGGACATCAAAGTTTGTAAATACCCTACTTCCAACCCCCAACTATGCTCATTTTTGAGGAAGGCCAAGCAATTCACTCCAGAAAATTTTGAAGGGGCTAGGGAAGGGAATCCTACCGGGATTCCCTCCACCTAAGATGTGGGTCTCATTATCTCAGAGTTTTTCCTCACCCTTTACAAATTTCTTTGGCTGTATTTTACCTTATAGGGTTCAAAAAAGACTCTTTGCCTAAGAGCTCCAACTGATTCCCAACTTCCTCACTAGGGTTCCCTCACTAAGCACCGTCCTTCTTGTGACCTTACTAAATCCAGCAAACCCCCTCCCTCATCACGTCCGCTTAAGGTGCTTGAGTCTAAGGTCAGAGACATTATGGTTGACCTGGGTGACCTTCCCCAAACCCATTATCTTGGCCACCTTTCTGGGACCTAAAAAGAGTAGTTTCCTCCCCAACTTGGGCTTAGCAGCAAGGCCCTAGCACCTTTTCTCTCCAAGCCGGCATCTCCCCCTCCGTCAGGGGAAACCCTCCATTGTTCAAGCCTGGAACTGGATGATTGTATAGCTAATATGGACATGGATATGGACCTATTGATCTAGACTCTTTGTTGCTGGAAATCGCTGATAATAAACTACATGGTCTGCCCCTAGACTCTGCTCAGTATCTAGTAGAACCAAATGGAGCTGACCACCCCCCACATGAGCTAGAGATCTTTGAAACAACAGAAGATGGCCAAATGGTTAAATTTGACCATTGTGCAATCTACCAAACTGAACTAGATCCTTCAAAGGTAGCTAAACCAGTCTCTTATAAGAGACTGAGGGGTAGACCTACTAGGGTGAGAAAAACCCAAGAGGAAATTGCTACTGGAACCCAACTAACCATCAGTTTCTAGCGGACCCCAAGGAAATGCAAGGTAGAGGCTTCAGATTTAATTTCTAAACAACTAACAGCCAGTAGGAGGGCGAGCTGCCCTCTGAACAAAATATGAGGCTATTATTGTGGAATGTTAGAGGGCTCAACGCCCCTAACAAAGCACACCTTGCAAAAGATCAGATTAAAGTGGGAGGAGCAGACCTGATTCTACTTCAGGAGACTAAACTATCAAAAGAGGTAGGGAATAAACTATTCTCTTCCTTGAAAACCTGGGATTTTGCTCTCTCAGCAGCAAGTGGAGCTTCAGGGGGGCTAGCACTTCTTTGGAATAGAAACAAATTCCAAATCAACATGATTTCTCAAAATGCAAACTAGATGGTGGTTGAAGTTTCAATATTCTCCAGGTCTCTTTCATAATCATAAATGTTTATGCCCCTATCTCAGTCTTAGGGAAAAAAAGGCTTTGGTCACTCCTATCTCAGCTTTTGCTAGGCTTGAATGATAATAAAATTATCCTGGGAGGGGACTTTAATGCAACCCTGGGAAAGCAAGGCAAAATGGGGGGAGCAAACCCATCTCCAAAATTCACTGATGACTTCAAGGATTTCATTGACAGTAACCAGCTTCTTGACTGTGTACCCTAAAATGGGTGTATTACTTGGTCTAATAAAAGAAAAGGCATTCACTTTGTGGGCTCTAGATTGGATAGGTTTTTACTAAACTCCCACTGGCTAAAGGACATGGGATCTGTCAATCTTCGAACCTATCCCTAACAGGGTCAGACCATTTTGCTATCACAGCAGAAATCCAAGTAGCTATCTCCAACAATCGACCTCGGTCATACTTCAAAATGGAAAAAAATCTGGTTCACGGACCCACACTTCCTCACATTACTGCAAAATTGGTGGTTTAATGCCCCACACATTACTAGCACGGCCATGTTTAAGCTTTCTAAGAAGCTAGTCTTCATGAAACAAAACATCAAACAATGGAATAAAACCTCTTTTGGGAACATATTTAAACAAAAAGCTGGTCTTCAAAGGAATTTGGAAGACATTAAAGATAGTATCCTCAGCAAGGGTATGTCGGCCAAAATATATGAGCAACAAAGAAGGACTACCAGCAAGTTAGAAGAGGTGCTAAGTAGAGAAGAAATCTAATGGAGGAAAAGATTCGAGAGAACTGTGGCTCTAAGATGGAGACAAAAACACAAATTTTTTCCACATGTCAGCCAAAGTCAAAAGACATAGAAACATGATATTTCAAATTAAGGATTCGAACGGTCTTATCCTCAATCAGAATAGAGATATCCAAATGGAGGCGGTAAGATATTTCTCCAACCTTCTTACAGCGAAAGTTCAAGAAAATCAGAACCAGCACACCCCCCAATCATTAACCACATCCCAACTTTGGTTTCTCCCTCGAAAAATATGGCTTTTCTTGCACCCTTCACCTTAGAAGAAATCAGATCCACCATTTTTGCTATGGATGCAGACAAAGCACTGAGCCCGGATGGTTTCACTCCTTTCTTCTTCCAAAACTGCTGGGATTTTATGGGTCCAGACATTCTGAAAGCAGCGGAAGAATCTAGAAAACACTCCTGCATGCTTAAACAGTTTAACAACACAATGGTCACACTCATCCCCAAGTGTCAACACCCACAAAATTTTGCAGATTTTTGGCCAATAGCACTCTGCAACATGATTTACAATATTATCTCTAAATCTATGGCCTCTCGCTTGGGAAAATTAATCCCTAAAATCATCTTAGAGTAGCAAGGTGGCTTTGTCCCAGGGAAAGACACAGTAGAAGGGGCCCTCATTGCACATGAAGTGCTACACACTATCCAAGAAGAAGGTCTGCCTGCCATGATCCTTAAGCTTGATATGACTAAAGCCTATGACAAACTAGACTAGAAATTTTTGTTTGCAATTATGACCAAAATAGGCTTCCACATTAAATGGATTAAATGGATTCAGGCTTGCATATCAGGAGCCAAATTCTCAGCAATGATTAATGGGAGCCCGTGTGGGTACTTATCCTCTTCACAAGGGGTGAGACAAGGGAACTCTATCTCACCATTCCTATTTATCATCTTAGCAGAGGGTCTCAATAGGCTCATTGCCTATAAAAAAGCTTCAGGTCTGTGGGAGGGGATCAACATTAGAAAATCTCACCTATCCATTTCACATGCCCTATTTTCAAATGATTCACTACTCTTTGGTAAAGGTTGTGTTAGAGAGGCTGCAGTTATTAAAGATACTTTGGTAGAATATTGTGAGGCATCAGGCCAAAAATTAAATGAAACTAAATCTAAAATTTTTCTCTTCAACATCAATCCTAAAGCTGCCAAAATCATTCAGCGAACTTTAGGATTTTTTGCAGCCAAAACCCCTTGTAAATACCTCAGCATTCCTTTCTTCCAGGGAAAAGCAAAATCAACATTTTGGGATGGGGTGGTAACAAGCATCAGGGAAAGGATCACTTCGTGGAAAGCTAGAGGGCTATCCCTTGCAGGTCGAATTGTCCTAGTGAAGTCAATTTTAAGCTCAATACCAAATTATATTATGTCTGTCATCCTTACCCCCCCGAGGGTGATGAAGAAAATATCAAAGTGCTTAAAATATTTCATTTAGAAAGGCAACATTGATAATAAGGCTAAAATTCCCCTGGTTTCCTAGAAAAACTTTTGCAAACCTAAATCAAATGGGGGCCTGGGCTTCCATAAAATTCATGAGAGGAACCTCATCCTGGGAGCTAAACTATCTTGGAAAATTTATGATAGACCTGAGAGCCTCTGGAGCCAACTTATTAGGACAAAATACCTTGACGCGGATACCCCAGAGATAAACTTTACAATTACCAACCCCCCCACAGGCTCTGTCATGTGGAATTTTATTATCACTAGTAGAAGCATTATCCTCCCTCATGTGTCATGGAAAATTAATTTGGGCTCGCAGGCATTGTTTTGGGTAGATTCGTGGAACGGCCATAAAACATTTTCTTCCACTCAACATCTCAAAACCGCTAGAATAGTGCTCGAACAAGAATGGGGAGTCAAGGTTCACAACTACTTCACACTACAAGATGGTAAGAACAAATGGAAAGACTTCTCCCATCTCCTGATTCATCCTAATGAAAAATCAGAGCTCCAAAATATATTAAGGAACATATTCCTATCCATTAGTGGGGAGAAGGATCGGCTGATATGGACAAAGAGTAAATCGGGTAGGTACACAGTCAAAGAGGGATACAATTCTCTGGTAAATATGCCAAACCAAAACCTCCCCATTCACAAATTGCATGGCACAATGCAATTCTCCCAAAAATTGGTGTATTTACATGGCTTGCCATTCAAGATAGGATACTAACAAGCTCAAGATTAAAGAGGCTAGGGATCATAGACTCCTTCCAATGTCCACTATGTGGATTGGTAGAAGAAGACATAGATCATCTCTTGGTTGGCTGTGACTTTGCCCAAAATGTATGGAAATGGAGCCTAAACAAACTCGGGTGGCAGGTCCCCCTCCACAAATCCCTGAAGTTGATTCCACTCTAGTGGCCCCTCCCTCACCAAGAGGATTTTTTCTCTAGTATTTGGTGAGTAACCTTGGTGACAGTAATGTGGAGCATATGGTGGGAAAGAAACAAAAGAGTATTCAGACACCAAACTTCTCCGGTAGATCAGGTTTATATTATGGTTGAGAAAAGTATATCAGAAATGGTGAATGCTCATGTGGCAAAGACTAAGAAAATCTCATCCACATTCTCATCTTTTGATAATGGAATTCTAAATAAATGGAAACAGATCCACATTCAATTCCATGGAGTTCTGATAAGAAGAATGTCCAAGCAATAGATTAGAAAAGACTATAAATGGAGACCTCCAAAAGGTAATTTTATTAAACTAAACTTCGATGGTGCATGCAAAGGCAATCCTGGGAAATCAGGTGTGGGATTTGTTCTGGGGAGGGGGAAAAAATCAGTCGTTGTAGCGACACATTGCAACTTACTAGAGGGAACCAATAATCTAGCAGAAGCTAGAGCTATCCTATGTGGAGTCAGAGAAGATTTACGTATGGGGGTCTCAGAGCTGCATATAGAGGGGGATTCACTGATCATTATCTCATACCTATCCATGAAAGAATTGGTTAGTTGGGAACTCCATTATGTCCTCAAGGAAGTCACAAATCTCCTTCCCATATTCTCCTCATACAAAATCTCACACTACTACAGGGAGGGTAACAAACTTGTAGATAGGTTAGCAAATCTGGGGGTAGATGATAGCTTGGCAGATTGGGAATTAGACCATGTCCAAGTACAAGTAAATGAAGTCCCAGAATTTCTTAAGGTGGAAGTGATGTAAGCCTACTCACCCTGGTTTATCGGTGGTTTCATGTATAAAAAGGTGCAGGAAATTACCTCATCCCGCATGTGCCAAATACAACACATCAACCATGTTGGATATGAAATCAGGGAAGGGTACTAAAAGGATATATGGAGAAATGGGGCTAGTACTCTCTCACAAGGAAATCCAAAAGAGCTCTCCAATACACATATTTGGGCCATCAATTCCCTGTCAAGAAGCGGTGAGAATTTAAATTGACAAGCAAAATTGCATGAAATAAAGGTGAGTTGGCACCCTCGAAACATACTTGTCCTTCTGACCTATAACAGAGTATATTCATTTCCAAAGAGAGCCAAATATCCTTAGAATTTGAAACATGAGGGGATTAAATGGAAACTATGATCTGCTTATCTACGACATAATATGCCTAAATCCACAAGAGAGAGAATATCCCCAAAAATCTAAAATACATGGGAAATAAATAGAGTTGTTGAATAGGACAGACCAATGTGATAGGCATCATGCTAATTAAAGAAGTGAACAACTATTTAAATACCTAATCCCTCCACTTAAACCACTACTCTATTTTTACAAACTTAACTAGGCTGGAAGATACACAGTGGGCTACCATGAACAGAACCTATGAATCTGCTTGAATGTCAAGAATTGGGAACACTCTATTTCAGGGCCATAGGTGGACAGACAGATGCAAGTAATGTTTAAGCCCTTGCCAAACAAAATACTAGATGCTATAAAGGCATCATAGGTGATGAGATACTGCTGCTAGATGCACCAAGGCACATCTACCACTCCCAGGTCATCTCGGTATTCCTCTCTAATTGGTATGACATGCTACCTGACTACACTTTACTTCTAGATATGGCTAGCAAAGTGCTTCATCCTAACTATGTTTCGGCTGAGGCAATCCATCTTGCACTACAAAAGTACAACCTACAGGGATCAAAAGCGTGGGTTGGGGGCCTTTTTCCTCCTCAGTAGTTGGAAGAGAAGAAAGAATGTGCAAATCTATATGACATACTCAAGCAGGCACTGGAAGGGCGAGACCAGTTGCTGATGCGAAAAGAAGTGATGAAAATAATGGATATTCTTCCAAATGGTATGGTGGCTAAAGAATTCCTGCTTTTCGAAAGACTATCTTCTATCATTGCATATGTCAAGACTGGTCTTTTAGTGTCTACCCCATCAGTGCTCTCTCCAGTATCATAAAAAAAATCCCAAGGTTGAAGTGGGCAACGACAGGGGATGCGGCAACAACAGATCTAATGGTCTACAGATAAGAATACTGCCAATTTTGTACTAGCATGGGCGGTCTAGAATTAATGCTCCTAAGGCAGGCCGTATAGGATAAGGGCCCCCTCAACAAATCTTCATAGTATCTTGGGTCTACCGGGTCCCCGTTCCTTTTTCTGTGGTAATGGATTTTGCCTAGGTGACTATGCAGTCCGTATGTAAAGATCATGCTCTCTTTCTGTTCTCTTCTATTTCTCCCTCTCTATATTATTGCTCTAATTGTATGTAATGGAAAAGGATTAAGGGTTTTCTTTCTGCTTCTTTCCCTTATGAGGCCTTGAAGCAGTTTTATATTTTAATATATAAGTTCTAATGGCACTGCCATTTTTACCTTTAAAAAAATAAAAAAATTCTCTCCATGATGGATATAGTTAAGGATGGAGAAATGATACCCATGTACAGTAGTGTAGCACCTTTCCAATGTAAAATATTTATAACATGAAATCTTAACATGGCATACACAGATGACAAAATGGAGTGATCACAACCATTCTGCATTACCATTGGGCCCTCTCCCTTCTCAATTTTTTTTATTGAACACCTTAATTGCTTGAGATTTTATTCTCCACCATTTTTCCTTCACATTTTAAACTAATCACCTCTATAATAAGTTCCAGAGTAACAATGATCTTAATACTTCTAATAGTGACATTTCCTTTATGCCAAGAATTACAAAATTTGGTCAAAAGCAACCTATTATAGCCTTTTATACTTAAAAAGTAGGGAATCATTCCTACCCTATCAAACAAATCCTATAGCTCCTCATTTTCTTTAGTTCTTGGCAATATTATGACTCTGAGCACTTCAAGCCCCCCCCCTTTCTACCCACATCACATTGATAGAATTACAGACAAAAAAAACTAAATGAACCCATAATGATTTTTCCAACCAAGAAAGAAGGCATAAAAATTTAGTTAAGAATGGAAAGGACAACAATATCAGCCAAATAAATCTGACCCAAGCATTTGTTATGATAGTCCCATAAATGCCTATACTTTCAAAAATCTTTTTTCCTGTTGTTGTCATCCCTTCGAATCGAAGCGAAACTAATGGCTATGCTAATGTTGTGATTTTTGTGTAGTTTGAAATGGTTCATACCCATAATTAAACTTTCTTCTCTCAAGCCAAAGAAGGCATTTACTTTGCATTTGGACACATTTTAAATTAACACACCACTTCATCAATATAAGCCTCAAATGACTTAAAAAATTTAAAGACACGGAGATTGATGAATCTTTTGTAAGCCTACTAAAATACAAATAGGAATACAATGCTAAAAATCTACTGTGTTATCACCACTAACTAGCAATCAGTTAAAATCAAGCACTTAAAAAATGATAAAAATATTTCATGCATTTAATGATAGGCTACCTAATGACAATGTTCTAGTAGAGAAACAAATAAATGCATTCATTATTAGAAAGTAGAAAAAGTGAGGTTTTCTTATAATTTTAATAAAAAAAAATTAATTTATTTTTTAGTTTTCTTAATGTATTCCAATAATTCAATAATTCATAATCTTTTATATCATGACATATATTTTTTAAAATTGACAAAAGAATATTTTTAAAATTTAATAGAATATTTAAAAATTAAAAAATTATCATATAAGCTTAAATCTTCTAATTAGACTGTGTCTATTAGAATGTAGATTAGAGTTCTTTTATAGAGAGAATTTTTTTAATTTAATATAGAATTGTGCAAGAAACTTGATCTATTGAAGAAAAATATACAAGCTTAGCTAGATAAGACTCTACATATGCTCTTAGCATGAGAACTAAGATTATCAATATGTGGAGATCAAAAATAATTTTTCCATGGTGCACATTAATTTTGACAAGATGTTGCTTCTTATGCAATAAGAAATCCATGTCTTAAAATAAATTAAGAAATCATAAGTTTAAAAGTTTAGACGTTCAAGGTTGAGAAATCTTTTGCCCATTAAGATAATTATAAAATTATTATTATTATACATTTGGGAACATTTACAATATAAACAAGGATGCAAAGCGTCAAAGTTTCTACAGAATTTAAATGGAGAATTGAATTGTAACAATAATTATTTATGTATGTAACAAAAACTAGATATGTATAGTAATGATTTTGCAAAAAAGGTTCCATATACAATATTTTTTAGTCACTAAGTTACAATTAATGAATATCTACTAAAATAATAACTATACAATTATAATAGCTATACCAATATTATAATCAACTAATTAAATATAATAATAATTAGATAAGTAGTAGCACGTATAATTATGTAAAGTAATTATTCTACTATTTATTATTAATGACTATATAATAATAAGCATTAATTATTCAATTAAATATCTATTAACAATCAAATAATACCACGCATAATTATACATGTAATAATTGATCTATATTATAATAATGATAATAAACATGTAACAATAACTTCTTATACTGGTTGATGCTTTGACATATCAAGAAAGAATATATCAAGATTAGGGGTAGTTTTTTTTGGTTGTTGTAAGAGTGCATTAATATGTTCTTGAGAGATGGGTACATATAAAGTAAGACAAATATAGGACCCAAATAAACCTTAATTTGAAAGTCCAAACCTTCTTGACACAACTCATATTTGTAAAATTTTGAAGACCTTTATGTTTACTCATCTTGATTTTGTAAAACCCTTTTCTAACCTTTAATTCTATTTTTATACTTTATAAGATATATATTATTAAACCAAAAAATTATGTATCTTCTTATTAAATATAATAATTATAATTCTAAATCTTGAAGTTAAATCTTGATTTCAACCAATACCTTGACATTATCAAAAATATCATAAAGCATCTTTAATCAAATTGATGAACTTAAATTTGATAGTCAACTTTAAATATTTTGTAAAACTTTTTAATATCCTTAGAATGTACTCATACAATCAACAAATTTAAGTAGTGAAATACACACTTGTATATTTAGCCGATAGGCTTCCCCTGGAGGTCGCTCACGTCCGTACACAGGGGAAACCAGTCTCATGCCTATGAAACCAGTATCATGCCCCAGAAGCCCGTATCACGCCTTGAAACCAGCAAATATCACATCTTTGACCTGCATCTCTCGCTAATTATATTGTCACGGGAATTCAAGGTGGGAGGTTGGAGTTGTTGGCGATGGCAGGAATGTCGTATACAGAACCCCGATATTTATAAATCCTATCTCTTGTGCATTAAATGAGGTGTAAGAAAATGGTTTTTCCTCTATGGATCATTGCTAAATTAGGAGGTTTTCCAGATGCAAACCTAAAAACAAAAATCGTTGTAGTCCATTCATTTCACCACAATTTTATTTCATTTCAGAGCAATACTTATTGGGAAGTTTTTGTTACGCTTGAGTCTGTGTCTAGTAAACCCTAAAGTATCAGATTGGACATTTTCATACCGTGAAGGTAAGAATTATATCTCTCTATTAGATTCTTTGATTTCTGTTATTTCTATTGAGATACATTTTGCTCAATTTGAGTTAGAATAGACAGGGACACTCTTTATTGTTTTTTTTTTGTTTGTCACAAGCCTAGAAAAATGGCCAAGCCATGTGGGAAGTCATGGATGCTCAATCTTCAAATCTGACGGCTCCTTATCAACTGAATGCAAAGGCACCATCATTTTCATTTCATGTAGATGCACCAGCCTTTGCTCCTGTTCCAAATCCTTATTATAATATTTCACCCCACATGCACCTCATGCTGCATTTTATCCAATGAATCTAATGAATCGCCCACAATTTCTAAACCTAAAACATCCTGCAATAAACGTTGATGTCCTTCTATAGGGTTTAGCCCCCAATCATATAGTCGTGGCTCTCCCTGTGAAGCCTCCGGTTCCCAGTCGCCAGATTCTTATTTTTTTATTTATCATAGCCTTGAATGACATTTTAACCCTGCCCGCCCTGGCAGATGCCAAAAAGATAAGCTTTTTGACTTTAATATCACCCTAGCTTTCATAGCGGATAAATTTTTTTTTTTAATGGTACCACTTGATAACATCTGGTTCAAGCCTTTGGGAAAATTCAAGGATGAGAGGGACGAAACAATCAGGCAAAAGTTGTTGAGTATTCGCAGCAATTCTGAGGAAATCAAATGCTTATAGGTAGGTTTATTATAATGATCTATTTTTTTGGTGAATTGACATACAAAATTTTCAAAATAATTTCATTTCTCAGAATCAGTCAACTGTTATATTTAATAATTTAGTTATTGTTGGATATCCCCATTTTTGGTGAGTAGGCAGTAAGCATTGCTTTTATTAACATTCTCTCGGGAGCTTGAATGGCCCACTAAGAATCTATTGTATGTGGCAAGCGTAAGGGGGTGGATAATTGAAAATAGTGAAACTAACTATTGCATTGTATCAATCATTATTACTTCTCAACTTTCTCAGAGATCATGAACCTTACCTTGGACTAACCAAAATTTGGGTGGATAGTAAAAGTTATCTTTATTCTCAAGCTTTGGTTTGTGAGGTTGGAAACAAGGGGTGTAATATTTAATTATTACATACCACACTTGGAAAAAATGTCCTCTTTTGGGCTTTCAAAAGACATTCTCATAATCTAATTTTAAATCTAGTTTAGCCTTGACTAGAAAATTGATCTTTATCTTTTAACTTTTTCTTGAGCTTTAATACACAGAATCATGGAATTGTTAAAGTTGTAATTATTCAAAATTATGTGTGTATTAATAGTGAAATTTATATTCTTTAGGATTAGTATTCCATTATAAATATCATACTTTCTTACTCAATTTTGTCAACAATTCTATAAATACTAAAACTCTCCTTGCTTATAGGAGGAGGTTGATGCCCTTCTCAAGGATATCCAGGCAGAGGTCACGACTTCCTTGAATCAAATGAAGAAGGAGATGTCTGCAGAGTTGGACGCAAAGTTAAAAGAGTCCAGAGTATGGGTTGAGAAGGAATTGGAGTTGGCATTGATGAAATTAGAGGCCCAAAAGGAGGAAACACTTCAAAGCCTTGATAAGCAAATTGGGGAGCTCACCGAAGGCATTATATGGAAGGTTATGCCTCAAATTTTTGAATTTTCTTAAGTTGATTGTATGATAATTCAATTTTCCACTAATGGAAATGATATATTTGTATTAGCAACTAAGCAATATGGATTCAACCGTTGAAATTTTTGATTCATTGAAACTCAATTTCAGTAGTTTGAGATTTTGCATGAATTTGTTGCTAGGCTTTACTTGTATTTCATTAGGATGTTAGAATGGTATTTCACTAGATTTGGATGAAATAGTTGAGATTGTAAGCTTATTTTTTGATTGATTGTAGCTCGATTTCAGTAAGAATTTGTTAGTTGAAACTTGAATCATTTTCAATAGTGCGCATATATTCACTCTCTGTGGTAGGTTCTATGCTTATGTTGTACATATGATTCATGTTGTATCTTTGTAATTTTAGCTTTACATTATTTTTAAGTTTAAGTTGTTTTGAACTTCTGTGAATTTGGAAGTGAGCTAGAATTTTGTCAAGACATTTGGA